>VACF01002417.1:0-105084 GCA_006891605.1 Pleurozium schreberi | reverse complement strand
TTTTGGAAAAACAAAAAAATTAGAGGATGTAGATTGTTTATTAAAACATTTCAACCACTCGGATTGGCATTTTCAATTCCATGAATAAATTGTTAACAATTTAGTGTTTTGAACCATTTTCTACTTCTTGCTACTTACTATTTTTTTCCTATATGTTGTACAATTCCAAATGATCTGAAAATACTCAAGCATGTGTCCAACTTGCCTTGAAAAATGAATCCAAAGAGTAACCACCATTTTGGTCATTTTTTCAAACGCATATGACCATCTCAAGTGCAGCCGCCTGGTTTTCGCAAGGTCAAAAAAAGTTTTTTTTTCCAATTCAAATGCTAATATCTTGCAATCTACACTATGGAAATTCCTGAAATTTTTTCCGCATGTTTTCAAACTAGTGTACTATGAACCTATGGACACATGTGTTCAAAAAAGTTTAAAATTTTGTTTTGCGTACATGTCCTAGAAAAGGCAGTTTTTGAGCGATTTGGTGAAAACATGGTCGAAAACCTTTAGGGGTTAAAACCACCCACCTCCTTAAATGTACATTGCTAGTACAATCATGATTTCTTTTCATCTTTATAGGAATGTACAAATAGTGTACATTTGAGGAGGTGAGCAGTTTTAGAGCCTCATGCCATTTGACTTCAGAAATTCATAAGTAACTCCACAAAGTTCCAAAAAATATGAAACGACTTGGGTTAGATGCCAATTCCACTTGTCTTTCAAGGAAATTTTTTTGAAAATTATTTCAAGTAGTTTCACCTTGCCAAAATTCAGATTCAGCCCTTATATGGGCGCTTTATGGATCTCCTACATTAGCACAATCCAATGTAGCCCAAATCTCATTCATTGAAAAAAAGATTAGAATGGGTCATTTCCTAAGTGTCTAGAATGAGTCTTTTGTTCATAATGAATTGTCCTACCTTGGTTCCAATGATTAGGTTTTACAAGAAAACTTTGTCATAGAACGGAAAATTTGGAAATATTGTACAAGTATTTTTGGTCAATTCATTTTTGGAAAACAAAAGCAATATTGGAGGGGGTCAAAACAAAATCAAATAGCTTTTCAATGTGAACCTCAAGGCAGGACTTTCCTTGCTCTTTTAATCTTAATGTGGCTTGCTTAACCCCTAATGACCAAGGTGACCATTTTTTTGGTTGTTGTCCCTCTATTCCAAGCTGCCCATTCTCAAATTTTGAGTTTTTTCCTTAAAAACTCATTCATAATTAAATAGATTGTGTTATGAATCCAATGGTGGTGGTTTAATCAAATGAATCTAAGTTGAACTCCACCTTGTAGAAATTTTTGATGTTCAATGGTCTTGTATAGTTTATGGCTCATTTTTGGGATTCAATTTGGGTATGGATTGAACAGCTAGCCAACCAATCCAATTGTTGTTCTCCTCAAAAAATTCATATCCAAGGAGCTCAAGGAKGCAACAAGTGTATCCATTCTTGTTTTTTCTTACAAACACTAATCTCATTTTAGTGACCAATGTGCAGTGTAAGCTCCACTAGCATTTGTGAAATGACCATAATGTTGTGAAATTCTAGATGAGTACATTCGACCCTTTTGTCTTTCCAAAGCACAAAAAGTCATCATTTCACAATATTCTTACAAAGATATGCTCTTTCAAAGAACACTACCTTGTTTTTCTAATGACTCAAGTAAAATTTCAAAAATAAATATATATATATATATATTAAAGCGTGTGGTTTATTAATTTGAACTCTTTCGAGGTGCTTACTTTCAATGGAAACTATATGATCTTAGGTTTACATTCTATTTGATCTCAAGAAAAAATGAGAAAACAAATTATTGAAGTTCTCAGTAATTTTGGCCCATTTTGAAAGTCCCCCCCCTCCTTGGGTCATTAGGTTGGAATAGAAAAAAGAGATCCATGTTCTGTAAAATTGTGCTCAATTTGTACAAGAGAGAGCTAAGGTGGGTACACCCAAAAGTGCAGCTGACCTTAAAGCACCAGCTACAATCTGTGTACATTTCCAAAATCAGTCATGCACAAGCAAACTTTGACCCTTAATAACTTTTGCATATGGTATCCAAATGGCGTGTTCTTTGGTGCATTGGAACCTCCTCTCACTTGCCAACAAGACAATATGAAATTCTAAATAGCCTAATAATAGTAACTATATGCAACAGGTAGTGGAAGTTATGTCTTGTTCTGAACATCGATCATGGAGTCCACATGTCAAAGCTTTAGTGTATTGCTTGATTAACTCCAAATTTGACATGTCTTTGTTCTACTTAAATTATCTCTCAGGGACACTTCAGACTAAGGCCAAAGTTTGAGAGTCCGTCGATTTTCACCAATGAGGTTGCTCAATTATAGGTTTCTTGTAATGTGATTGGTGAAAATCGACGGCCTCTCGACCTTTGGTCATAGTGTGAAGTGTCCCTTAGTTGGCATTGTTCTCATTCAACAGGTTCCATGCCACTGCTACTGAAGAATGTTTCAAATTCTGGGAATTGTCTGCTTAGGATTTTCCCCACATTCAAGCTTTCTCAACTATAAATTTGTATGTCATGTGTGCTGGATTGGGGATGAAGATCAAACAAGACAGGCAAATATCCTCTGTTTTCCTTGTGAGTTTCTGTAACCCTTTGAGTACTTTAATTCAAGATACTTAAGTCGAACTGCAGATGATTATGGCTGTGATTATCAGATGAGAATACTGAAGAATTTTCCAGTTTCCTGTGACACAAAAGCTCCCACAAAATTTGCATTCACAGTACCTGAGAGCATGAACTTGTGATTTGCCACCAATGACAAACTCCATGTGGCTGTCTGGAACAGGAAAAGATTTCCACTACTAACACTACTTCATCGCATGAACTTGTGAGGTTGCAAAATTAGTACAATACATTAATATTCAGTTGAATTTCACTCTTTGACGGTCCTTTGGGTTAATTCCTCAGTAGAAGTCCAATGTTCTCATACTTCAAAGTCCTAGTCTGACGCCTACTGTTCCTCACGGACCGTGGCTCGAATTAGGGTTCGTGCAGGTGCTCGCACTCGTCGGACAACGGCGGACAGAGCTTGATGTTTGATTCAGGGCGAGCAAGAACGTGAGCGATCGCGGTGTTTTTTCCACGGCCATGGCCAAACTGCCTATGGTGCAGCGCCTTGCTGTTCTGGCTGCCTTTCAGGCCACTGTCGCCATCGCCTACTTCTCCGTCATCGAGGTTTTCTTTAGCTCCCTTTCGTCTTAAATTTGGCAAGCAATTTTGTGGCAGCTGAATTTTCCAGGGTTCAAGCCTTCTTCCTCGGTTGAGAGCGACAGTTCCGATGCTGTGCTGTGTACGTGATACGGTGTTGACTTTAGTGAAGGTGTAGGGTTACCCGGAGTGGAAGAATCGCAAACAACGACGAGAACAATATTTTAGATCTGTACATACTTCTCCTCCGCTTCACAAGGTTAGTATGTCGAGCTGTTATAATTAGATGCTGCGAGGTGTTTTGTTGAAGTGCTTGCTTAAGGTTTGTTCTTTTGATGTACGTATTATTCATGCTTCAGAAACCACGGAACTTTCTAATTTCCGTCTAGGTGGAAATTTGAATGAGGTCTTACTGGTTTGTTCAATCACTCAATGATGACCTAACTCCTTGTACTATATGACCAACTTCCTCGTATATCAGTAGTTAGTGGCTGCAGCACAAAATCGTGACTAGTATTGTTTTGAACACCGGTAGATTTGGGTTCTGGTATGTATGTTTGTAACTAGAAGAATCTCAATATTTGTGTCCGCGGAGATTCAATTTCTCAGCAGATAACAAACCCTTTTCCAATTCATCTTTTTCATGTTTTGCAGTTTGATAACAGACACTATACCAAACCATCGGGACTACCACTTATATTTTGAATTGAAAGTGGAATACAGAAAGGTACACCGTGTTTGATGTTGGTCATTCTCACATGTATTTGTAAGGCAGAAAATTGGCCTGGTTCTCAGATTATCCAAGTTGCATAGGATAGGATCACCTTGTTTCTATAGTTAAGTGAAGTATGCCCTGTTGATTGAAACCAGCTCGAGCAGAAAATATTCGTTCGTATGAATAGGAATTTTTTGAGAATGATGTCCAATTGACGATCTATTTCGTTTTGTGCATTTCAGAGACTAAATCAAATTGTAAATGAGCTGGAAGAATTGAAGCCAGAAGTCCTGAAGAAGATCGAACGTATGAATTTCGCTCGTCAGGATGCTGTACCTCCTTCACAGAAYCCAACARATAACYCTAGGCTTGCTGGACCAACTGGCTTAAGAAATCCGTCTAWTCTTAAAGTGAACACACAGAAGGTGCTGCAACCTTCCCTCGACAATCTTTTTCTTCGGATCAGTCTGTTGTTTGAGTCATCCTCACCCCTTCAGTTCGTAGCACATTTTGTACGGCACTCTGCTGTTGTGTAATGGTCAATTATACTCTTCGTTGTTACCTTCTTGAGCTCAGTAGTGACCAAGAGATTTTAGAAGGGTCTACATGAAGAAATGGGTGTTTTTACATATGCTCGAAGTCATACCTATTCATGGAGTCTGATTTCTTTTGCAGGATTGTGGACTGAGTAGTTCCTCAGGTAGGAGAGATTATTTGAACAGATATTCGAATGGAGAGAGCCCAGTTTTTAATTCGAGTTATCTGGATGAATCCACTGGCTCTGTGTGAGTATGCGCAGTGATTTTTGTACCATCTGCAAGCATTCTTGAATCAAGTAGTATCAGGAATAACTTTTTATTCAAGCATATCAATGTTCTGACGGTTGTGTGTATTGTTTGTTGATTGCGCAGTCCTTTATCCATTCCACGAGCAAAGGATGAGAYCCTTTCAAGACATTCGGGATTCCCCGGGCAAACAATCAGGCGATCATCAGTCGGGCCTCCTAAGGTATTATCATTGTTGATGAGAGGGACATCAAATGTTATCACCTAGCACCAGGATTGTCCTTGGGTGTTTCTCCTTATAATAATTTTCACTGACAGTTCGTAACTAATGCTTTTTTCAGGTCCAGTATTCACATCAAATTGCAACACCAGTTAAACCTCCAAGGTCTGCTAATGTCCCAACTTCTATCTTACCTCCGCACCCTTATGTACTAGCCAACCTGCATGGTTTTGATTGATGYATTATACGAYGAACTCAGCATTCATTGTAATAAGCTTCCACAAATTATTTATCGGATTTGTGTATTTTAGTGTGGCGTCACGAGTTGCAGTTTTCCCATCTCAAGACCTCAGCGCGTATCTAAATGTTATTGAGAATTGTTTTTGTGGATTGAATTAGATAAATAAATTGCAGTATATGAGACTACTATCTTTCGTTCATTTGAAAATTGCTTGGATTTTTCTGCTTGGTTTGTAATAAGAATTTGCAGAAATTGAGAATCATATCTGATTCTTTCATATTTTTCTTTCCTTCTCATCGAAGATACTAATTTTTATCATCGTGTGTATTTGTGGTGAAGTTTGCAACAAACTTTACAAGCTGTAAATCATTCAGGAGGAGTTCCATCTTCAGATTCAACTTTAGAGTCCAGGTCTTCTATTTGGCCCAAGTCACATTTAGATTCCAACTTTTTCAATTTACCTCGACAGCCTTCAGTGCCTTCAGCRAAAGCTTCTGTTCAGACGCTACCTTTGGTTGGGCATTCAAATACTCAACTGCGACCTTCTSAAGTTGCAGACCCGAGACCTGGGCCACTACGAGGCTCCTCATTCCATTTCTATGACTCCAAGAGGCGCAAAAATCTATACATAGTATGATTTCCATCTTCAACCTTATCATATATGATGGAGAATGATTTCTTTTTCAGAGATTGAATCAATTCAAGCGCGCTAGGTGTGGATATTTATTTGCTGAACTGACATGGCGTAATACTTAAAATGGTTCGGTCAGCTTTATCATCAAGGCGATCAATCACAACTATTTCCTAACCTGTGCAGTCATCAAGGATGTTGGAGGAGTTTCTAAAGCTTGCCAGTATCAACACGCAAAACAACCTTGAAACGTGTGGAGTCCTGACTGGGTATCTGGTGAGAAGTCTCAATTTGGCGTGCACATAATTCTTGCGGAGGTCTTGCGCAATTGACTACTGTAGGACCTTCTCCACAATCCGTGATGTACTCACGATGTCTTGAATTTCCAGAGAAAGGGAGCTTTCAACATTACGACTCTCATCATCCCCAAACAAAAAGCAACACCAGACACTGTAAGTCTCTGTTCACAATTAACTGGACACATCTTTGTTTGTTTGATGGATTTGTTGACAACTGCGGATAACGGCATGGAATGGAGGCGACGACCCTACGCGTAGTTTCTCTTTGCATTGGTTTGCCTCTAACGGTTGGAATGGCTACTTGTGCGTATTGAATTTTGGACAGTGTGAAACTCTGAATGAAGAAGAGTTGTTTGACATACAAGAACAGCGTGGACTTTTCCAGCTTGGKTGGATACATGTATGTCACTTACCTTGCATTTCGTACAAAATCCCGTCCTCATTCTTATTTATGGAGAAGTGGTTTTATGCCCTGAAGAGAATGGCTGATTTACATTTGTGTTTGTTTTTCAGACGCATCCAAAGCAATCTTGCTTCATGTCATCTGTTGATCTGCATACTCATTATTCGTATCAGGTTGGTGTTCCATTGCACTTGTGTAATTTTCTCATTCTTTCATGTTATGTACAGCAGACTATGGCAAGCACACACTGATTTAGTTTTCATCAGTGACTCCTTAGCAGCATTTATTTACGTGATCAGGATTTGCGGCTAGTTCGATTGACAGAATCCTGCCTATGTTAATACTCGAGTTGACAATTTTCTCGCTCGAAGTGCCAACGGAAAGAGAAAATTCTGTGTGCAAGGGAAAAGGATTTGTGGTGTTGATTGTGGGTCTCTTTGTGGCAGGTAATGCTTCCGGAAGCTGTAGCTATAGTAATGGCTCCCACAGATGCAAGTCGGTGAGTATGCCCTACTGCAAGCTCTCTCTCCTTTTATACCCACTTCATCCTGAACTGCTCACCTCTGAACTCTTTCAGTGTCATAATTTCTGTGGACTTCTTTCTGGGGTTGGTGACTATTGCGATTGGCTTGCAGAAAATATGGCATATTTCGGCTCTCGGATCCTGGGGGAGTTCAGGTACTACAAAATTGTACGAGACGGGGTTTCCATCAGCATGAAAACCCCCTTGAAGGAGGTCCAATTTATGAGGATTCTTCACATGTATACTGGGTTAACAGTGTAAAATATGATATAGTTGATCTTCGGTAGGTGGCCCTCGAGGTCCCTCCACATGTAACAAGGTATCGTTGTCCATGAGGTTGTCTAGTGTACAGTTATCCAAGCTGCAGTGACAGCACGTAAAATTGTTCAAGGTATCTAAATGGCCTCCACTTTCATGCGAATCTAAGATGGGATTAAAACACAGTAATCCCAACGGTGAGATTGTTTTGGGAAGTAAACTTAAACTTGTCCAACCATTTTTTTCAAAAAGTTGTGAAAATTGCATTTATAAATGAATCCTATAAGTTATTTTTTCAAGAGGATGCTTAGATTGCCCGAAAAATAAGATTGTCCATAACTTTCTCATTATTAGGCCAAATATAATGTTTCAAAGCTGTAGATGTACACAAAAATGTAATCTTTGAGAAAAAAATGAAAAATAAAAAAAAAATCATATTTTTGTGATTTATTTTTTCTGCCCGACAAATTGAAATTTATGCATAGTATGGCATAACTTTTGTCCGCGGGCACCAATTGAGACAAAAATTATATTTTCAGAAAGCTAATGTGTTTTTCTATCATCAACAAAATTTTCAAAAAATCATGTCAAAAATTGAGATCACACAAGCCTGCCCGAAATCCCAAGTGTCCCCCAAGGGAACACTTGGGACTTTAGGAGTTAAATATAAAATATATGTTTTTTTAATTTAAAAAAAATAAAGGATGTGAGATTGTGAGTACCATGAAGTTAGACAGGTCCGTTATTATTTCAAATTCTTAGGACTTGGAATTCAAAAATTTTAGGAAACAACAACATAACTCCAATTGTGACGTCCAAAAGGGCTGGTGTTGTTTGCAATTATCCTTTATTTGTGAATCATTAAAGAACTAAACCTTCAATGATTCATAAATAAATTATAGTGTTATATTATATGAAAGCTTTTTCAGACTTTCATGCCTTACAATATTTGTTAATCTCACATTTTTACATTCACATAGTTTTTCATTCTTATATTCTTGCTAATTCCTATTGAATACCAAATATCTCCTTGTCAAAAATTTGTGATTTGAATTTTTGGATTATGGTGAATTTTGGTGGCTTGTTTCTTCTTCATATAGTGCTTGTTTAAAAAATGTTTTTTTGGACAATATATGTGGCCAAATGACTCCAAATTTCATTCTCGTCATTTCCAACATTTACACTATGAGATTATACGGTTGAGATTTCTAAACCTTTAGTTAGTGCCATTTAGACCTATCACACTTCAACAACAATGATCTATCCTTTAAATTACATTGTTTGTTTTGTTTTGTTTTGTTTGTTACGGGGTGATTGCAAGAAACACCTATCCTTTTTTTTGTCCCCTTGACCTTTACCAAGTAGTTTTTTGCTCATAACTTTTTCATATTTTGTTTGTTTGACTTGAAATTTGGATTCATGGTGCACACAAAACGTTTACATGTTGTGTAATTTCTAGTTTAAAAAAAATTATTTTACTATTTTTAAACTGCCCCCGATTGGGTGTCTACCTTGGCCATTTTGGGGGGGCGGGGGTAGTCCTATTTTTGACCCAAAAAAGCAAATTTTGAGCTGAAAATTGGCAAGCATGGTCCTCTAGCATAGTTATATAAGTCTAGAAGAGATTTTTTGAAAATACTACACTCTCCAACTTCCACATGTGCTCAAAGTGCACTACAAGGTACACTTGTATAGAACACAAAATATTTTTTTTGAAGATGAAATTTATTGGAGAAGAAGCATCTTTAACTAAGAAAAAACGGATTTTCGAATTCTATATTTTTGAATTTTTTTACTATTTTAAAGAAGAAAAGAAAAAAGTATCTATTTTCATTGTATTTTCCATTGTCCTTTTTTTGTGCATAACTTTTAGAAGTAAATTTTCTTAGGTCTAAATTTTAGGAGACATAATATTCTCACTGCTCTTCAAATTATCCATATTTTTTTTTATTTTAAAAAAACTTATTCCAAAAGTCACAGGACTCATGAAAATATGCCATTTTGAGACAAAACCGGTAAGTGTTTCTTGCAAAGACCCTACGTTGAAATCTCCTAGACTGTGACTCCCCCGGTGGCATTCTTCGTACCGTTGGAAAGATCTCGGCAAGGAGGGGTGCACGGGCTTCATGGCATTTGGACCAACGGGATGAAAGTTATTGAATTTCAAAGGTTTCATGGATAAAAAAACTTGGAAATTACTCTTACTTTTGTTGCCACAGCACATGAAAAACTACACTACTATAATAAAGGTAAATAGTGTTATCTACACAAATTGATTTAAAACAGCCATAAGTTTTTACTCTTAATGAATATTTTTACCAACTTTAGGTACAAAGGTTTCCCAACTATAGTACTATTAGGATCCATGCACTCCGTAGAAATATTCATGAAGAGTAAAAAACTTATAGCATTTCTAAAATAGTTAGTATGGGTAACACTATTTACCATCATTCGTGTAGTGTTTTTTAAACCCAGAAAGGCCCTGGGCGAGCTTGTAGGCAGCGAAAAACTGGGCGTTGTCCTAGTCAAGACCGTGACCCTCCCCATCGCCGTCGCCGTCGCCATGTGAGAACTGGCCAGTCACTTTCCCATGAAGCTTGTCGTCCCTCCCCAGCCAGAACGCGATCTCTCGCACAATTGCACGCCATCGCCCAAACGTATCTGAAGCTCTTCTCTTACGAACATTTTTCGCAGCTTTCGTGGTCTCGCAGTTTCGCAATTTTTGTAGTCCCGCTCGTACTGCTAGTCTCGCTGTTTTCGCCGTTTCGCTCCTGTCGCTCTGTGCATGCGCGCAAATTAGCTTGCAGGTCCAGAGTTTTGCGGAGACAGTTCGACCRATCTTTCTAGTGTAGCATTCCAGCTATGGCGGTATGTGGGGCAAGCTCATTGAGAAGTTTCGTTGCTCGATAGCTGATGATCGATCGATACATATATAACTATGCAGTACTCGGTTAATTAATTAATTACTAGCTGATCGATTGACCTTTACTTTGTGTCTCTCGATCTGTATACAAAGTGTGTACTGATTTTGTGTCTTGGTGGTGGTCAAAAATGGTACGTGATTGTATATTATCCAGACACCGAAGAGGAGTTTCGCAGCGGCTCTCGGGTGGAGCAAGGCGCAGGGGAATCGATATCATGTCCCGACGTTGAATGAAATGTTGGAAGCCAACTGCAGCGCGCGCAGGAGGACGCTAATCGCATCACCACTGGCACAGCGCGCGACGCAGGCGSTGGAGAAATTGAAGGTCGGGTTCAAGGTAGCATGTATGCTTGAGGAGTAGTTTGCACCATTCAAACAAATGATTTTCATCCCCATGTTCACACATTCACAGTTTTGAGGAATATGTTGGTGGTATTAGGTCTCCATTATCGTGTTGTACCTAGAATGAAAGCGAAATCCTAAATTGTTTGTTTGATGTTTTAGACTTTTGGGGATTAATTAGATCATGAAAAAACCTTGTTT
Organism: Pleurozium schreberi; assembly: GCA_006891605.1. Lineage (NCBI taxonomy): Eukaryota > Viridiplantae > Streptophyta > Bryopsida > Hypnales > Hylocomiaceae > Pleurozium > Pleurozium schreberi. The sequence goes on along the minus strand of VACF01002417.1, from coordinate 94,368 downwards.
CAGGACTGGAGTTCCATAGTTCATAACATACATTTGGTGCTAAGCAATTTTGAAACTCTAGATGTTCACTCAACCAGCAAGGTCAAAATAATTTCGAACTAGTTTTTTCATCAACTTACAACCAGAATATCTATTTGCAACGACTTTTATCATAATTTCTCTCTAATTTCGGTAATTAAGTCTCTTGTTCTTAGATTAAAAAGTTGGAGCGTGAGGTTTTCATTTTCAGCTTCTCTAAGCAGCACCCAATTGACAAAGTGCATCAGCTCTGAAGTTTACATGATTGATGTTCAATTCTACGCTTGGCAACCGGTGAGGACTGTGTGCGTCCCTTAGAGTGGATGTGATGTTGCTTACGCTTACTACAAAGCTCAAGCGAATGAAATTCTGGACTCTATTGCGGTGGAGTTTCAAATCACGGCGGTTTAGGATTTTGCGATTGGTTTAGGGTTGCTCATCTTCACCAAGTAGCCTTTGTGCATTCCCTTCACAATGTCATGCGAGTGCCTTCGAAACGAGTTGGATCATACCGGCGTTTGATTATCATTCAGGTGAGCACCTCTATTTTTGTGTTTTTATTCAGGACTTTGTCATCTACACATTAGTCTGACTTCTTTATGTTTTCTTTGACATTGATCAACAATATTCTCAATGGTCCGACTTGCTCAGTGATAGCACTACACTAATGATGTTAAATAGTGTTATCTACACTAATTGATTTAAAACAGCCATAAATTTTTACTCTTAATGAATATTTTTACCAACTGTAGGTACAGAGTTTTCCCAACTATAGTGCTATTAGGATCTATGCCTTCCGTAAAAATATACAGGAAGAGTAAAAACTTATAGCATTTCTAAAATAGTTAGTGTGAGTACACTATTTAACATCATTAGTGTAGTGAAAATCATGCTCTGTTCTGGGCAAGGATTCCACCCAACTTGGCATCCATCCTCATACCGTGGGAATCAATAGTTTAAAATAATACAAAAGTACTCATTGGAAGTCAAAGTACCATCGAAGATCTTCCCTATCCATCCCTAATTCTATCCATCCCTAATTCTGTGAATGAATAGTTGCACTTTTGTAATGTACAATTTGATTCTTTATCATTCATTGGACAGAAAAACATCTGCCTTGACGTTCAAGGATTACACCGGGAACTTTGGATTGTCTAGCCCTCGAAGCTAGAGAGCTCTAGGGGCTAAAGCCTAAAGCTTTGAATTTCAACCCTATCTCAGCTCTGGGGGACTAGAGCTTTGAACCTAAGCAAAGAATTTTATCCTAACTGGTGGCACAAAAATGCAGCTAGAACGTCTACTCCGGCTAGCCCCCCTCCTTTGTTACGTAGTGCTAAGTAGGGCTAGAGTGGGGGCTAGACCACCCCAATCTAGCCCCGGTTGTCGCGCCCAAAGTTCCTTGTGTTAACAATGAAGTCATCCATCTGACATTCTGACCACTCTAGTCAGCAATGTTGTTATAGGATTTAGGGTCATAATGAGTTCATCTAGAATTTCAGATGGTCCTTTGGGTTAATTCCTCATTAAGGTAGGAGGTCCTAAAATGGAGCACCTTCTAAAACCAATCAGGCTCTGGGGGTACATTTCAATGTACAAGCAATCTACATTTGAGAAGGTGGTCGGTTTTAGAGCCCATTGAAATGCACTTTTCTTCAACTTCAAAAATTCATAACTAATTTCACAAAGCTCCAAAAAATATGAAATGACTTGGGTTAAGATGCCAATTTCACTTGTCATGCAACGAAAATTTACTGAAAATTATTTCAAGCAGTTTCATCTTGCCAAAATTCAACTTCAGCCCTTAGATGGGCGCTTTATGGACCTCCTACCTTAGAAGTCCAATGTTCTCATACTTCAAAGTCCTAATCTGACGCCCAGTGTTCCTCACGGACCGTGGCTCAAATTAGGGTTCTTGCAGGTGCTCGCACTCGTCGGACAACGGCGGACAGAGCTTGATGTTTGATTCAGGGCGACCAAGAACGTGAACGATCGCGGTTTTTTTCCACGGCCATGGCCAAACTGCCCATGGTGCAGCGCCTTGCTGTTCTGGCTGCCTTTCAGGCTACTGTCGCCATCGCCTACTTCTCCGTCATCGAGGTTTTCTTTAGCTCCCTTTCGTCTTAAATTTAGCAAGCAATTTTGTGGCAGCTGAATTTTCCAGGGTTCAAGTCTTCTTCCTCGGTTGAGAGCGACAGTTCCGATGCTGTGCTGTGTACGTGATACGGTGTTGAATTTAGTGAAGGTGTAGGGTTACCCGGAGTGGAAGAATCGCAAACAATTTGACTTTCCGTTTTCGGACTTTACAGAGATCAAGAGCGCGTGAGGGTAGTTTTGAGAAAGATGGATACAGTTTCTGGGATATGTTCGGCAAGCCCAAGCATAAGCGTGATCAGGAAAGTGATGCTGAAGAGAGCAAGTCGTAAGAGAATTCGACGTTGGTGAAAGGAGGCCTACTACTCCTTACGAATTCGCCGCCGGGATTTCAGCTCATGGTGCGCAAGGAATCACAAGGTGCGTGAGGTTTCTAGTTTTTTTTTATTCTGGTAGAGAAGATTCTCCTTGTCATAACACACAAGGGTTTATAGGTTGTCCAAGAATTTTCCAAGAATGAGGAATTGTTGCCATGTATCACGCAAAATTAGTTCTTCTATTGTATTTTGGAAATGAATTTGATTTGCATTTAATTGATATAAATCATTTTTCGGAAATTTGACCGCAATTCACTAAATAAAGCTTAATGAGTTTAGTTTCCACACCAATTTGAAATTTTCAAAAAATCTTAGAATTGAGCATTTTATTGCGTGTTGAACATTGGATCTATTACCATGGTCTATTGGTTTTCTATTCATAGTTGGACACAGAAATTTAGGCTATAATATTATTTACTATAATATACACCCAGGGAGAAATTTTCAGATTTTTTGAGGTAATTTCGAATTAGATATGAAATTTCTTCACTTTTTCTTCAAAAAATCAAATCATGGTAACTTGAAATCTTCGCCAATAAATCTGAAAATTTTACGACTTATACAAGACCTGTGGAAATATGAATTGAAAAGTAAATTGAAATAATTCTCACTCAAACTTAAAACAAAGTTGCAAAATAGAGGAAACCAAAATAAAACTTGAGACAGATTGCTTGTTTTTAGGCTACGTGCTTCCCTCTTGTGAGACCGTGGACACGATCAATTTCTTGAGGGAAGAGTAATCTTACGTTGCTTTTATGCAGTGCAACGTGCTTGGTGTTTCACTTTCGATTATTGAATGTATTTTAGCTTTGTAAAAGATTTTATTGAGTGAGATTCCCTTTTTGTTTGAAAAATTGTTGATTGATGTGAAGTCCATGAACTCGGGATACCCTGCTGGTCGACCAGAGCTCAAGGAAATGGCTCAGATGTCTTCCTGACAGAGAATATTTACGCATTGCGGAGATTTCTGGAGAGTTAACGTTACCCGCAAGTAGAAACAGAACCCTAACGAATGGCGAATCAAAGGCAACAGGCAATGCTTCCGTGAGAGGTGGTGATGTTCTCCAATCGGAATTCAGTAGAAATCCTGCAGATTTGGCAACGGCGCACAGAAATGTTGACTCTTGAGCGGCGGATTCTCAAATTTTAGTCGGAAATGTGGAATTCTCTGTCATTAGAGCTTCAGAAAWGTGTAGGAAACAGATTATTGGAATTTCGGAATTTTAGGAAGCAGAATGCTTCCAAATGTTGGATCGGAGGGGGCCAAAAGGTGGTCTGTCGAGATTTGCAAACATTCCGCCATGACTTATGTGAACGATTCTCTCACTCGGTATTGTGTCATGCGGAAAGTTTGAGCAAGTAATTGATTATGCAATAGTCATCCTAACGTGGAGAGAGGGAAAAGGCCATTTCGTCTCCCTGTAAACATTAGATTGTGCCATAATTTGGTGACTGCGTCGTCTGCCGTTCTACTGAGCGATCATCCTGCCTGCTGAGCAAGTGAAGATGAGGCAGCTGTTCACTAGAAGGGTTTTGTGTTCCACTTCTCCCACTAATGAACCTCTGAGAAGCAAGTCCAGAATGTTGCTTGGTGAAATCAATCCAAGCGTATTTATGACAAAGAATTGGAGGTGGAGCAGCCGCTCTTTACTGTTGACAGAAGCGGGACTGCCTCAGCTAATCAGAATCCAACTACTTAAGCTACTCAGCATCACACTTGAGTGCAAGCTGGTATAACGTGGGCTAGCACAATCCCGGAACTTTCTACTGCTTAAAATCGTACAACAGGGTTGAGGTATTCTTCCAGAGTATTTCCGTTTGCATACGCTCTTAATTCCTGTTACGAATCGTGTTGCTGAGAAATCAGTCGACACCACGCAAAGAATGCTGCACAGTGAACACGATATGGAAGGCAGCACACGAGATCTAAGACGCCTTCATGACACCAACAGTTGGGAGTTGCCCATTCTAGATCGGCAGTCACCAAAATCTCCTGCCGTTTCACTGCCACATTCAAGTACATGTCTTCAATGTAAAATAGCACCCTGCATTTTACAACAATCAGGTATCCAGTGGATGTTTGTTTGCTAGGTAAATCATAAGCAAGACGCTCTAGATAATCTGTATTCTATAGCATCGTTCACGGATTCACCGATATTCTTTGAGTAACATAAATATCCATTATCGTATTAGAAAATGGCAACATAGAACATATCACGTGACAAAATGCTAATATTATTTGTATGAGCATCTCAAAACATCTCAAGAGCTTGAACATACGTAGGTGAAGAGTAAACTTCAACTCACATACATGAACAGACCTCCACACCGTATAAATACATCACAACTAACGATGGGTAAGTACCTGATAGACAATATATAAAGCCATGCATAAGCTATTACCGATGAGGCAGAGAACACCAAGGCGCCAAAGGTCAATGCCGAAATCAATTAGAACTCCTGCAACCCATCCAAAAGGCTCGGGAGCAGGTTTGCCTGCCACTGCCACCCCTTGCAGATGCAAATCAGAAAACCCATCGCCAAGAAGAGCAGGACCCTTGTAAAGGACCATAAACGTCGCACCAGCGACGCACACTATAACCCCCAAAACTTTTGCTTTACCATCTGCTCGTCCCCAATGCACTGTCTCCGACCTACAGGCCATTCCACATTCACGAATAAGAGGCCGTGACTAATCCCCCTCGACGAGAAGGTGGCATCATACCAGCTGCTGCTATTTTTAATGTCACACACGAAGAAAGCGACCAGAGGTTCATTAACAGCACAGAACGATACAACCACAACATATGAGGATTCTGCGTCTACAAAGCCAGTTCAGATACTCACTGAGTTCATAAAAAATATAATTTTCCAAGCATCGCAGGTCTCCAAGATAACAGTGAAATTATCAGAGATAGGAACTGACCGGAGTAATACCGCTAGTAAGAAAGTGAATACAGGAATGGCGGGCTGCATAGCAGCAGCAAAGAGAGGCGATGTGAGGTTCAGCCCTAGCGTAAAAAGTAGCTGATTCGCAAATATCCTGCACATATAAATCAGTCATCYAGTATTCAAATTACAGCTCTTTTCACTCCCTCAGCTTAAGCAGCATATAACAAAGCTCTAATTCAAAAAAAAAACTGCACTATGTTTCAGAACCGGTACTTTAAAGAAGAGCAGACTYACCCTGTTAACCCGAGGAAAAAGAATGAAAATAAATAGTAGCCCGACATTGGCGGGCGTATCCTCCTTCATTTGCAACAAAACAAATATTAGGTGCGACAAGAAATCAGGTGGTAACCAGAGCGTYAAGTCACTGACGGGACTCAAGATCCAGAAAAAAATGACACGCTATCTTCGATACATGCACAACTCTTCTATAAGAGCCCTCCACTATGATCTCTGTAAAAGAWACGTCCAGGAACAAATCTAGTAAGGTTGTGCGTGGCCAGCAAGTGGCGAGTTTAAGTTGCTACTCACTCACATCGTCGGCTACAAATAATAATACATACATCACTCAAAGCGGCCAGCAATATGAGGAGCAGTCCTGAGTAAACAGAAATTCATTCCTAGGCTCTCCACTGTAAAATCCTCAAGAGGTACCTAAGAGYGATGGAAAAAACCTAAACTAGAACATCGAAGTGCAAGGGTTGCATATCAAACGTACTTTTCAGAATAGTAAGCTAGCGGTCCCAARATCGCCAGGGCAATTAGGTCCCGCAGCACGCAGAAGACCAGTTGATTAATTCCCACGCTTAAAGCTAGTTTTGTRATTACGTGATAGCCACCGTAGTTAAGTTGGACTAAAACTAATGCTGCATGTGGCTTCCATGCATCTCCAGCCATTGCGAAATTCCCCAAAGCTCCCGCACTTTCGTCCTAAACCTGCGAAAAAAATCATTGGAAAAGGTTCAAGACGGTGCTCCGCGGAGTCCACTTCTATTTAGCAATATGAATATTAATTTGTCCTAAAATGTACTAAACACCGGATGCGACTCACATATTAAGTCGGGAGTGAGTAGACGACATGGTGGAAACAATCTGCCGTTCTGGAACAGTAATTACAGTCCTTACTGTAAAGACAGTCCTAGACGGCAGATGAAAGTGTAATACTACGTCTCTGATTCCTTGGTCGGGATAAATTCAGTGCGAAAAAATTATTCCTACACAATTTTGCAAGTGACAAGGGCGCCCATTTAAAGGCTGTTCAGTCAACAGTTACTCGAACGAATTTAAGAACACAAGAAGCTCAGGACTGAAATCAATAGCCAACAAGTAACAGAAAATTGAGAGCAACGAGGGTCTGGCACCTGTGAAAGTACTCGCTAATGTCGCATGCTCCCAGGACTACCACTCAATTGCAGCTCGTTTCAAGAACGATTTCAATTTCAGCATGCCGACAGTAGCAACCGTCCGATTAACTTATAAATGCTCCATCTTTCACAGCTCCCCTGATTCTCCCAAGCTAAACACCGAACTAGAATTTTCGCARTACCAGACCGAATCTTAGAACCTCTCCAAACATGATAGCAGAGTGACACAGGACACTGACGAGACGCCAATCCGAAGCTCACAATGTCCAGGAAGATTTAGCATGAAGTATCACTCAACTTGAACAACATATCGCCATTCGATCCGCTGCAGGAAGTAAAGGCTGCGGATCACTAACATTTTGCAGAATCCAAATCCTCAAGCGCTCCACACTTCCCGCGACTCTTCCAAAATGAAAGGGACTAAACACTCAAAAACTCAACCAAAACCTCCTTGCCGTCAACCAAAAGTTCATCCGTGAAAAGMAGCACTCTCGGACAATGACGCAACTGAAGAGTCCGGCCTACGACAAATCTCAATCCAAAAGGAAAGAAAKAGACTCCTGAACAATGCAAAAGAGAAACACCTCCACCGTGCACAACTCAATCACCGCATCTCCTACACTCCAAGACGAAAACGCACTAACCACTCGAATGTYAACGCTAAGATTGTGACTTCSTACTCAGCCGAAACAATTCGCCAGCGACTATCAAATACTTAAAACAAGGACGGAATCCTGATGGAACAACTTCAGWATAGTTCTCCGTGCGTCAACCAAATAGACGAAAGAAGACAAGAACTCCTAACTACTCTCACATGTCAATAATGTGATCGTGACGTCGTCGGGAACCTAAAATTCTTCAAAGACAAAGCCGGACACCTGATGGAACAACTGCAATATTGTAGCTTTCCGTGCGCCMCCCAAATAGATGAACAAGACAACAACTCCTAATGGTGCTCAGATGCCAACACTAATATCGCGGCACCGACGGAAACCTAAGAAATCCAAGACACACTGACTAAGTACAAATTTCCGCAAACAGAGGACGAAAACTCTCACTAATCTCGAATGTGAACCACTGAGATCGCGACTTCGTCGGGAACCGACAAAATTCACCAACGACTATCAAACACAAAATCCACGGAAGAGCGCCTGACGGAACAACTTCAATGTAGTTTTCCGTGCGTCAATTGAATAGATGAACAAGATGACASCTCCTAGSYAACAACTCTCAAATGCCAACAYGAAGATCGCGACACCGTCGGAAACCTAACAAATTCAAAACAGACACCGAGTGGAACACCTCAAACACAATTTTCCGCTCGTACAAAGGAGAAGGAAAACTCCTCACTACTCTCTAATGTGAAACTCTGATGAGACCAGAACCCCGTCGGGAACCGACAAAAGTTCACCAACGACTATCCCAACAAAAAAACGAAAAAGAACACTTCATGGAACAACTTTAATATAGTTTCCCGTGCGCTAATAAGAAACAGATGAGAATTCCTCACTACGCTCAAATTGCACACAGACACCTCGACCTCGTCGCAATTCACCAAAACACACAACGATGGACACCTGCTGGGACACCTTCAATGCAGTATATATTTCCGTAGCGAAAAGCTCAGGGACGTCGCGAATCGGAGGCACCGGAGGGGAGAAAAGGGACGGAACACGCGGATTCGGGACCACGGATTAGCGGAATGTGTGTTGAAGCCCGCGGGATCCGCGGCGATGCAAAGGAACGACGTCGGTCGCCGAGGACGGAGATGCCAGAAATGATGCAATGAGCTTTGCCGGCTAAGCTTAACTGCGCAATGCGTGGGGGTCGTCGTCGTGCTCACTCCTGGCCCTTCGAGAGTATCATTCGCCGTGTAAACAGGGCACCGCATCTGCCACGTCAGTTCTCCGGTTCTGTGCTTATCATTCCAACTGGAGACAGAGCTCTTTTGGGAAAATGAGGGTCATGTGTCCATTGGAACAGTCGGCATTGGCTTTGGTGCTTTCCGTGTGTTTCACTTGCTTGCTATTGCTTTTCTTTTTTTGGGGAAACAGGGAGCTGGGCTATTTTATTAGGCTCTGTCCATGTGGGATTTTGTTGCTTTTGGGGTAAGGTACTACTCAAACTTCCGGGATGGAGATCCTCTTTTTTAACTTACATAGCTTCTGTCCATGCAGAGCCTCTACCTCTTTGATCTAAGTTAGAGCCAACAAATGGCAAGCAAAAAGGGCTCCAACAGGACAAGTGGCAAGAGGGGTCAAACTAGTCAAGAGAAAAYAATGAATTATTAGCTTGTTGCTTGAAGCCAATTTGTTGAAGAGGCACAATTTTGACCATAGGGCTAGCTTGAATTGGAAGATTTTGTAGAATTGAAGASTTTTTTTACAAGAAAAAAATWAAAGGTAATCTCGTTGTTGCAATGCACATGTTTCACGCATGAACAAGATTGCAAGTTCCAAAATAGCAAGGAACTTGGGAACTTTGCCACATGAGCAATTTGACGTGGTCAAGAGATTGCTACATCATATCATAATATTTAATTAATTTTTTAACCATTTATTTATTTTTTGTTTTTGTTTTTGTTTTTTATTATTATTTGATATTTTGTTCAGTAGTGCGTTGGTCATAACCCTAAAACAATCTTCWAATGTCTCAAAAAACATCTAATGGCAAAGTATTTTGCTATGTGAAATATATCTATTATTGTTATTTTGATCAGGTTTCATTAAGCTCACTTAAAGAAAACAATTAGGAAAAAAGAAAGGTTTGTGGTTCAAAAAAATACTTTTCCACTCATTGCTTCCTACTTTCTTCCACACTAAGTTGGTACATATATCATGAACTTTTAGTCCCAACTTTGAAAAGGAGAAGAAAACACATTCTAGCCTTGGTTGGAAACACATCAATTTATAGGTCAGTTATTGGACATTGATTGGGAATGGATGGTTCTACAAGGCCATATTTGTTATAATGAGACTTTTCGGAGATTTTGAGACAGAATGCTAGTTATTGGAAAATTTATTTAAAAAATAGTTATTGAAATCCAAAATAAATAATGCTCAAATAGAGATCCTATAATGACATTCTAAAAGTTGGTGTTGTTATTTATTTATAAAAAAATACCAGTAAAAAAATAAAACAATTTATCTTCGAGTCGAAGACAGAAATGAGACTGCCAAAAGTCTCAATATAATGAATATAGCCTTGTACCTTATAAATTGATGCTTTCAACAAATGGATGCATTAGAAGGGATTTGAGGGGGCTGGAGGGCCGTTTCAGCCCTGTTCCCCCCCCCCCCCGTTCCCCCGCTGTTCCCTGGCAGTAGTGTCAGATTTTTTCGAAAAAAAAAAAAAATTAGTCTTAAAATGCAAATCTAAGAATATATATATATATACATATTTTTTTTTTTTTTTTTTTTTTTTTTTTGAAAAAAAAAATGACGTGGCAATCGTTCGGCCATGTCAGCCAGCTCCTGCGCATGCTACAAACACTGTTGAACAGGTTGGGAACTCGTAGGGAACTCACAGCCCTCCAGACATGGAGAAAAACATCTAATGTACCAGATAATTCCAACTACTTACTTTCTTATCAGTCAAGCATCTTCTTAATTCTACAATTGACATGTTTCCTTCAACCATTGTATTAAAGTGTCTTGAATACCAATGAATACGGACAATTGAATTGGTGGCTAGAGTATCAAGTAAGTTTTTTCTAAAATATCAAATCAAAATCAAGATTGTAGGTCAACTAGTAAAGAAACTTTACAAGAGAATCCTATATCAAATGATATCACAAAAAATTTCAAAATCATTATAAATCCTCCACTTTTTGCTTCTTTCCCTAGTTACTATCATTAAACTAATCAAATTTTCATATTTTCTTATTGGAACTTAAAGAAGGTTTCAATGCACCATAAAATGAGACTTTTGAATACCATCTACAAAAATTATAAAGGATCAAAGTTTAGTTGTGAAATAGTTTCTTCCACATAGGTATATAGTTGATTTTGGAGATGTAAACAAAATGAAGATGGTGGTCAGGGGCAATTTATGGCGCATTTGAGGGTGCCTACCTTAGTATCAATTCAAAACTCTTTAAGAAAAACTACATGTAGTGATTCACATTTATCTTTTAATATGAATATGTAAAATACTTAAATACTAGTACATTTTGGATTTTGTTTTTGGTAATGAAATGTTCTAGTTTTCAAATCTATTATACTTAAATCAACCTCTTCAGTGTATCCTAGATATTGTAAAATGTTTACGTGGTCATTTTTTAAACCCTTCAGTTTATTTAACCCCCGAGCACTTAAGTCTTAAAAAATATTACCATTATATGTATCGGAAATGAATTATATACAAAATTCATGAGAAAAAAAATGGTATACCAGTAGTTAGAAGATACTATGCCGCATATTTTTCAATGTTATAGATATCATATTAGGAAATTATTGGTTAATTACATCCTCTAAATAAAGTTGGCTTATGATTTTAATCCCTCAAGGACTAAGACGACACAATGCCTCTTTTTCAAATATTCAATGGCAAATTCATAGTAGGGTGAAAGAAATCCCAATATTTTGTAAAGTAGGAACTTGTTGAGTAACAAGTTGATGTACCTATTGCATTTTTTAATTTGCATTTGAATCTCAAAAGAATTTAAAAAGTATTAAGGAAGTTTAGTCTAATATAAAAAATAAAAATAAAACATAATCTTTTTCTAATGAAAGGAATAATAGGAATGGGAAAAAAAAGTCTTGAACATTTTTAATCTTTACTTTGCACAATCTAACTAGATTTCAAAGTTTTCAAAGTTTCATTTCTAGCAATTTTAAAAATATAAGGTTCAAAACGTTGTAATGAAGAACACAAAAAAATTAGAGTGATTCCAAAACTATGAAGATTTTTAAAATATTATGCTAGGAATATCAATTCTTGAATTTCAAAAGTGATGCATATGTAAATCTAATTTGGTTAGGTTTGGCTTTCAACTTTGTTTCGTGATTTTATTTGAAAAATGTGCAAATTTGAAAGAGTTTTAATTTTTCATTTAAAAAAATAAAAAAATACTAAATTTGCCTTTGATTTCAATGCAAGTTTTTTTTTGGGGGGGGGATAAAAGGATTATTCACCTTTTTATAATTTTTCTTTCTCAAAAGATGAGCTTTTTTCCTACAAAATTTTTTATAATCTAAATTCCAACTATCAATATTTCCACAATTAAATCCATGCATACTTGACAAAGTGATCTTTACTTTTATATGATTAATACTAAAAATTTCAAATACATCCATGTGCAAAAAATTATCACTGTGGAACAATTCATTGAAAATGTCCATTGTAAAAAAGTTGATGGGTCCTTAGGGACATTAGATGTCATTTTGCTAGTCCAAAGGGCTTTGAATTCCCCCAGTTCTTGTTTTTTGGTACCCGGACACTACATCATGCTAATGTGGCACAGCAATTGCCATGTCATATAATCATAAAAAATCATTTTTTAAATATTAATTTTGGAAAAAACAAATTTTATATTTTTGTTTTTATTTTTTTAAATCTTTTTGATATTTTGATTTTGTGAATTTTTGATTTTTTGATTTTTGATTTTTTGAATATTTTGAATATTTTGAATATTTTTTAGCATTTTTTAATTTTGGCCAGCAATGGTTGGTTTCAGCATGGCCCTCCAATATAGAAAAAAAACATCTATTGTTTAGGCCTTTTGAACTCTAATGAAGTCAATTCAAATCGATTCAATATCCCTATTCATATTTTTTGATAATGTAAGAACCATACTGATCGTAGACCCCCCGCTTCTCCCTGTCCGCCAGAACCTCGTACGCGTTGTTGATCTCCGCGAACTTCTTCGTCGCCTCCTCGTTCCCGGGGTTCTTGTCGGGGTGGAACTTCAGCGCCATTTTGCGATACGCGCGCTTGATCTGGTCGTCCGTGGCATGCTTCGACACTTGGAGGATGTCATAGAAGCTCTTCCCGGCAACCACGATCTCGATTGCCGACGCCGAAAACACAAGCAAGAACACCAGCACCTGGCCGATCCGCATCGGAACGTCCGGTCGATCAGCGCCACCCCAACTCCAACCACTCCACAAGTCTCTATTGGACAACGCAGCTCCACCACACTATCGGCCACGCGGGACCGAAGGAATTCCCTCCTCGAGCTCAATTCACGAAAACACGGTCCGCACCAAACCCGCACCACGAAAATTCACCGTCAAAACGACACAGAGCACCCGGGAAAGTCCCGGATCTCTGCAAGGAGAAATTCCGGAACAATAACCTTCGCCAGCAGGATGCGCGGAGCGTGCGTCAGACCTCCAGAGTGCCGTCGCAAAGAACTCTCCACAATGGATGCAGTGAGCTCTTGAGTGTGACCGCGATGGCATGGAAACACGCGAGGGAAATTTTCGTCGTGAAGCTCGCGAACCGCAAGGGAGACAGGTCCAGGGAAAACAGAATTAGGGTTCCCAGGTTTCAGTTGGAGCTACAATTGGATCAGCGGAACCGATTGAGATGGAGGTAGCGAGCAAGGCGAAGTTCTCTCGGTCAATGCTTGGAGCTTATTTCCTTCGACGTAATCGAGGCTTCATTCACTAATGAGGGAATGCCACGTGTCAGAAACTCTGTAATGGTGTCGAGGTGGCAGATGCACAGTCAGCTCTAAGGTTTATGGGGACTGAGGGATTATGCTCTGAAAGCGCCCATTTAAGGGCAGCTATAGCATTTTCATAGGTTTTTGTGGGCAAAAATATTTTTAAGCTCATTTTATAAAGGAAGAAAAATGGATGTGGAACTTAACACATGTGGTCTCAAATTTATCTAAGCATTTTTTAATTATGTATAAATTTTTAAAGATTTGGGGCAAAGGCACCTATTTGTGACCATAGGTCTCCCAAAACTCGTCCGCTTGCAACTTGTAAAGAAATGGGAGGAAATGAAAGACAATAATTGGCTCTTGCATTTAAAATATAATTTTTTCTTGATTCACTCGATGGTTAATGTGGTTCAATTAAGGATCACATCATATCCATTCTACAGTTATATATAGGGACAAGGAGATAGGCCCTTTTACAGCACACTAATATAAACCTATGCAGCTTTTTCAGATTACACTATAGAGTTGTAAAGAAGTGAAGGCGAGATTTATATATGTTTGTTGAATTTTCATCTAAAATTTGAAAACAAACTAGGCAAATGACAAAATCTTAATATCTTCGTAGATTATATTATAAAACCTAAAATTTTGGTATCTATTTCTTCTTTTCTTTTTTTTTGCCAAACCTAACATGAAGGTACAATATGAGTAGTCTTATGAGCATGCTTTGATCAGGGATTCATTTATCTTACTACACTACAAGCAGATTAATCATAACATTATTTATTGTGTATAGAGGAGGGGTCCTTCTACAATGTTCAAGAACTCCTTGAATAGTGTCTCATAATTCATGGACAAGATTGAATTTCGAGATTTTTAAAGTATAAGGAGTTTAAATTTGTAGGAAAGCAAAGTGGCACCTACCTTYCATACTCAATTATGTTATGTTATAAAACAGCTTCTCATATTTCTGAAGTGGTTCCTAGCAAATTTGAGGTCCCTGCTTCCAAATTTCAAATATAAAACTGCAATGTACAGATGCTAATATTAACCCCTAAAGGACCGTTGTCCCCTCGGGGGACAAATGAGATTTCGGGCAGGTACCTACGGGCTGAATTTTTTTATGTGATTTTTTGAAACTTTTTTTGGAGATTGAAAAACTAATGAGCTTGGTGGGAATATAATTTTTTTTTCAATCGGTGCCCGGGAACAAAAGTTATGCCCAAATAAGCTCAAAGCTAGGGAGACCGGGCAACAAAAAAAAATTTGCAAAAATTTGAATTTAAATTTTTTTTTTTTTTTTTTTCCTCGTAGATTATACTTTTGTATATCTGGAATGCTTTGATTCATCTCATTTGTATTTGTTATGAGAAATATATATGCTCTATGTCGTTGCCAAGGCCAAAATAAAAGTAAAACTAATTTTTTAACTTTTTAATTCATAAAGAATAAAAAAATTTTGAAATTCAATATTTTTTTTGTTTGGAGGCCGGAGTTGGAACGCCACAAAACAAAGTTTGTACACTCCTCCTTGTAGAGAACTTTTTGACAATACCAAAAGCACGACCAAAGAATGCATAATTGAGGACATCCTAATTTAATGAACAAAATCAATACAAATAGACTACAAGTGTGCCCTTTGTTATTGCCACAATTATTAGGATGCCAAGTCCTCTTTTAATATAATCATTTTAAATAAAGGGAAAAGTAATTTTCTAATTTTCTAATTCATAAAAATTTGAAATACAATATCTTTTCAACTATGAATCAAAACAACACAAAGCAAAGCATGTGCACCTATCCTTGTAGTGGGCTTTCCAAAGTTACCAAGAACGAGACTAAAGGGTGCATGATCCAAGAAATCTCAATATAATAAGCAAAACAAGAAATATAAACAAATAACCTAATTCAATTTATGGAGGATAGTGAAGCCTTGTACCGTTAGCCAAATATTAATGATAATAAACCCCCGGTGTCTACAAATTAAAAAATAATATAAACCAATTTTTAATGAAAAAATAATTCAAAAATCAGTTATTCTTACATTGTAGGTGTAAGTGCTATGAAACAAAGTTTGTCCATCTCTACTTGCCAAGAACTTTCCGATGGTACCAAGAATGCAATCGAGTCACGTTCAATCCAAAAGATTCATAATTTAGGATAATTTAATATCCAAAATATCTCAAAAATCCGTAACTTTCTATTGTACGTCTAAATGCCAAAAAACAAAGTCCATGCACCCCTCATTGCAAAGAATTTTTGAACATTACTAAGAACATGATTGGGATGTGCACGGTTATGGAGATCTCACCGTAACAAACAAAAMAAAACAAAACAAACAACCTAAATATAGTCTAAAAAACTCAAGTTAATTTATTATATGGACTAGTGTATCCTCTGCCGTTGTTATAGTCAAAATAAAGATAAAAATAATTTTTTAGTTTTTTAATTTATAGAAACTTGAGATTTATTAACTTTCACACCTCGCTTTGGAACACCATGAAACAAAATCCATGCACCCCTCTTCATAGGGCTTTCCGACAAGACCAACAATGCTACCGAGGGATGCATGATTCTAGTCAGAGATCTTACCGTAACAAACAAATTAAATAAACCACTTAACTTAAGGTATGGATGTACGGAACGGATATGAACTAAACACACTCCAAGTTTTTAATGAACTTAGCAAATTCAAAATTGGATTGTATATTTTGAAAACTTGTCAATCATTAGCATAGTCTTACCCTTCATCAAGAAAACTAGTGTGCCTTATGTTTTTGCCACAACACATTCAAGTCACTTCACTCAACGTAATTTTTTAACTTTTTAATTCATTAAAACTTTGAAATTCAATATTTTTTCACAACAATACGAGAGGTTGTATTATTGGTAGTTTGGTACAAACGGAAAGCTCTATGTAGAAAGGAATGCAAGAACTTTGTTTAGTGGTGTTTGGACTCGCAATGCAAAAGTTGTGACTTTTCCAAAATTTAATTTAATTTAATTTTTATTTCATAAAAAACTTCGAAATTCAATAATTTTCACATCAAAATCTCTACTACCTCTTCTGTGACCTTTTGGAAAAAAATATTAAAAAATAAGATAAACTATGGATAATTAATATAATAGTAGAAATAYAATGTCACCAGAATTTGAGACCTACAAAAAATGTAGGTAAAAAGTTAATCACAGAAGAGAGTATCACAGCTTTTCAAGAAAATAGACATTTTGACATTTTGGATTGTTCAAGTGACTCATGTGTTTGACAAAGCACCTAAATTGAGCCCCCCATGCCGCTCTTACAAGAAGCCAATGTATTATTTGGCAAATATAGCTTTTCAAAAGAAGTTGGATTTGGTGTGGTGGAGAGAGAGTTTGGAGGCTTGCCACGACTACTTTCAAGATTTTGAGCGGCATTTTGGCAAGTTCAAGTGAATTGTGGTAGGTTTTAGAGTCTAGTTGTTGATTGCATGACTATGACCTTCACTCTCCAATTAGTTTTTTTATTTATTTGTGCTCTTTCTGTCATTGCACATGATCTCTTGTGTTGAATGCTTTGGATGAGATGCAAGTCAGTGTGACCTTCAGTGTTGAGTTATTTCCTTTTGTAATTTGTGCTCTTTGTGTGAGGGCAGATGATCACATATGCCGGACGCTTTTGAAGAGACGCAAGTCACTGTGACCTTCACTATCCAATGAGTTCATTTTGTGATTTGTAATGTTTTTTTCATTGCAGATGAGTTCTTATGTTGCATGCTCTACTAGAGACACAAGTCGCTGTGGCCTTTACTGTTGAATAAGTTCATTAAGTAATTTGTGCTCTTTGTGTCTGCAGATTTTCTCATATGTCAGACTCTTTTGGAAGAGACCCAAGTCACTGTGATCTTCATGTCCCATTTAGTTTATTTTCTTAGTTTTACTCTTTGTCTTAGTGCAGATGATCTTTTATGTCGGGACACTTTGGAGGAGACACAAGTCACGGTGACTTGTACTGTTGAATTAGGTCATCATGTAGTTTGTGCTCTTTGTCTCAATGCAATTGGTCTCATATGTTGGACGCAGTGAAAGACACACAAGTCACTATGACTATCACTGGCGTATTGTAATTTATACTCTTTGTCTCATTGCATATGATCTCTTATGTCGGACACTTTGGAAGAGACACAAGTCACTATGACCTTGACTATTTAGTTACACTAGTAGAAAACGCAGGAATTTTGACAGAATTTTGTTGATTTGGTTGTGTTGTCCCGGTCACTTTTCTGTTGATTTCTACAAAAATCCGTTAATTTTTACAAATTTTTGTTGAAATTAACGGAAGAGTGATTGGGACAACGCGACCAAATCAACAGAATTCTGTCAAAATTCCTGCGTTTTCTACTAGTGTTAGTTCATTTTCACATGTAGTGCCTCACTTCTCAAAATAGAAATGTTGATCATCTTTGAATTGCCTCGCTTTTGTCGAATAGCGCATGGTGTACCGAGCAACGGGACTGTGGAAGGAACTAAATCATTCAACACAAACTACTTCAATAGATACATAGATACAGTCGATCGAGTTTGTACATCTTAGGTCAGATTGGGCGGGATACGCAGCGTGATATTGCTTTGAAGATAGCACAGAAGGCCGAAGTGTTAGCAACTCTATTTACACCTGGATGGGTTTCTGAAAGCGATCAACCTCCGCCATTTGAGGTTGCGTCAACCAGATCATAAGCGGCACCATTCTCTTCCCATTGGTGGTGAATCCGCCCTTAGCTGCATTCTTTTTCTTTTCTGCCTTCCACTATCACGAAATTTGGATGTTGTAGTTGTGTTTCTTGGAGCTATTTTATCGTGACAATAATGGTCGATGCAGATGGTGGAGGCACATTGAGGATTTGTTGGCCAATTTCTTGTTGTAGTCCAACTCAGCTTCTTTTCTTTACCGATTTCAATCGAGTGAAGTTTTTGACCTAGTCTTTGGTTACATTGCTATGGACRGGTTGCACATTGTGAAGTTTCTGAATCTGTTGATTTAATGTTGATTATTGAATACATGGAAGAAATATGCGTTACATTTGGACAAATGTGACTTTGATGATAAGTCAAGATCCAACCCTAGCGTCCATCAAAATTTAGCAAAAAAGTAAAATAAAATTTTTCTATAGTCCAACCATCCAATCAACGGTCAAACTGTCCAGATTGACGGCTGGATCATCCAAGTGATGGACATGCTATTGAAGTTGTCCACAAAAAAAAATCATTTTGTTATCATTTGGATCTAGATGCGATCCGGGCGCATTTAATTGTGTCCGGATTGACGCTGACGGACATCCAGACGTGAAAAGCTAGAGTCCCGTCAGGATGGACAATCCTACTTTAATCTAACTCAAGAACTTATAAAAGTGGATATTTTTGTTTACTAGTTGGACTAGCACTTATATTTTAGTCTCGCGGTTCCACCGTTTGAGAATATTGAATGTCTTGCTTGTGTCCAAAATCCCTGTATTTAGGATTCATTCGTCAAATTAAAAGAAATTATTATTGGAGGCTCATTTCTTTATTGTTGCCTGGTTTCGCAGGTACAGTGAATGCTCCAGCACAATTCATTTCATCCAAAGATTCAACCATTATTTGGTGGTTCAGTTGTTGATGGTCAAGATTGATCCCAACGTTATGTTTCAAAGAATTCTAATGAATTGGTAGTTTAAAAAGTGGAAGCCGCATATATTAAAATTCATGCCAAGGTAGATGGCAGGTGTGTCATTGAAAGAAATAAAGGTAAAGGTTGGAGCTTCCTCCTTTGTAATTCATTAATTAGACATCAATCAATTACAAACAAARCATAAAAAAGATTCAAATTAATAATTGTAACAAGCATTAGGCCATTAGTTACTTGTGTAAATTCTGACACTAGGATATGAAAACTAGAAATCATAAAATAAAATAAAATAAAAAATAAAATGTTTAGGGCTTGGATCTCGACATGACCGTAATGTGTCTAGACATGTCCAAATCAACGCCGACAAACATCAAGACGTGAGTCACATCCGGATAGACAACTCTAAAGTTTGTGTTGTTTGTGTAGATTACTAATTTTGCTTATACATTGGTTGAAATAATCCTTCTTGTCACTAGTAGATCATGTTGTTGGGTAGAGAGGGTTTGCTTTGGAAAAACATTGGGTTTCTAGCTGCAACTAGAATTGGCATAGAGTACGAAGGATCCCTTGATCAAGTAAAAAATAAACCCCATGAAACACCTCAAGTCATGTTCATATGTAAATGAACCTCACATAGTATTTATAAGTAAAATWAAACACCATAAAATTGTATAGAGGTAGTAGAAGTCAAGTATGAACCTCAAAAATTCTTTGAAAAAATGTTTAATACTCAATTAACTGTCAAATTTGCTTCAAAGCTCCAAATGAAGTGTGAAATAATGTTTTAAATAGCTTAATACAAAATYTTGTAAACTGCTCCAAATTTCRAATTAAAAGTTCATATTATCCRCCTGTAATAGTCGGTCAAAATTTTGTCTTTTCAATTCAAGGGCARCTCCTCACTATTTTACCTCCAAATTTATAGTTCTWTGGAAAGYTTRMACAAATTTTTAAAAACTCTCTAAATTTCACATCAAAAGCTCATACAACATCAAAAGCTCATTCAACATAGATGTTTAGGTGTGCCCTTTACTTCTCAACAACTCTATAAAGTATTTTATAATTAAATACTTTGAGAACAGTGGATGAGTTTATAGAGGTGTGCTATGAAAGCACCCATCTCCTTGAAATGGTCCCTACAAGTAGCTATAGAATGAATATGAGGTGATTCTTACATGAAACGCATTAGCCATTAAGTGAATTGTGAAAAAAATTCTTTTTTGATTGCAAGATCCAATTATTGTCTTTCATTTCCTCCCATATCTATTTATAAATTGCATGCAGACAGATTTTGGGAGACCTATGGTCACAAATAGGTGCCTTTGATCCAAATCTTTGAAAATTCTTACGTAATTAAAAAATACTTGGATAGTTATGAGAAAACTTGTCTTAAGTTCCACATCAGTTTTTTATTCTCTAAAAAATGAGATAAAAAATAATTCTACCCATGGACACCTATGAAAATGGAGAACTAGCCCTTGATCCCGATGCGCTCCAATGTCTATTTTATGGATGATGAACAAACTAAAATTGAAGTTTCATCGTCCTAACTTTTTGGATGAAAGTTCTTCTAATTTATGGAGATGCTAATAAGTTGTTGTTCTATCTAAGGGTTGAACAGGTGGGTGCACCGGGATGTTCCCTCGCTGATGGTGCTGGTGTTTGGCAAGTCTGACGCGGTGCTCTCTCGTGGGAACGTGGATGTTTGCAGATATGGAGGGATAAGAACGTGGTGAAGCCGGCGTCCGGGAAGCGCAAGTGCAATTGCAAGAACAAGGTGGTGCACCGACAGATCGGGCCCGGGATGTACCAGCAGTACACGGAGCAGGTGTGCCAGGAGTGCCCGAACGTGAAGTTCGAGCGCGTGGGTCAATCGATCACGGTGGACATCGAGAAGGGCATGCGCGATGGTCAGGAGATCGTTTTCTACGAAGACGGAGAGCCCATCGTCGATGGAGAGCCCGGAGATCTGAAGATCGTGGTTCGCACGAAACCTCACAGCCGCTTCCGGCGAGAGGGCAACGACCTGCACACCAGCGTGACGATCACGCTTTTAGACGCACTCGTGGGTTTCAAGAAGGACATCGACCATCTGGACGGTCACAAGGTGGCCGTGGGGAGCAGCCTGGTGACGAAGCCCAAGGAAGTGAGGAAGTTTGTCGGCGAGGGCATGCCTTTGTTCGAGAGCACGAAGAAGGGCAACCTGTTCGTGACGTTCGAGGTGGTTTTCCCGTCGTCGCTGACGGAAGATCAGAAAGGCGTGATTTCGAAGACTCTGGGGTCTTAGTTAGGGCATAGAAGATTGGGGAAGAACAGGATGCGTAGACTTTAGAGGGAACTAATGGGCACGTTGACAGAGGACCGGTAGGAAGCGATGGATCTCTAATTTTTTGGACCAAGGTCCCCCTGTTTATTCATGGAATATGAGAGCCTGGTGAAGCTGCAAGTCGAGTGGGAAGCTACTCTGACTTTTTAGGACGATATTTGGTGGTGGGTAGTSTTTTTTCTGTCCGTCTTTGGATTGTATATTGAAGGTAACCGTGGAGAAGGCAATGTTTCTACTGCGATGTGGGTATGGAGCTAGGGCTGCGGTTGCGTTGTCTTGTAGAGCTGCGTCGGCGCAGGACGCTTTGGTGTTTAGAGTTCATTGCAGTGGTGCGTTCCTGTTTCGGTTCCACTTCGACTTGTGGACTTCGACATTCGTACACATTCACTACTGTTTGAGGGACAGTTGTGTTGCATGTTTTGGTTTTGGCTTCTGCATGGATGGCTGTACTGTAAGTTGGGAATGTCTACGAACTTGTTCKTGAATGGATGGGCCTCTTGAAAATTTGAACAGATTGACGGTGGTTGGACTTTCCGGTTCTGAGGTTTTGTAGTTACTGAGAGAGATCTCCGGGTAAGGGAAGAGGTCCAAAAGCGATCGTGTAAGCACTGAAACGGAATTTTGGGGAGGTAAAACATCTTGAAATATTTTTCAGTAAATTTTTGTTGAAAGACARGAGGAAATGACATGTGGCTCAAGTTGTTTCATATTTTTTGGAGCTTTGTGGAATTAGTTATGAAATTTTAAAGTTCAATTGCCATAGGGCTCTAAAAGCGACCACCTCCTAGAATGTACAAAGTTTGTACACTTTGTATATTGAAGAAAGCAAAATTTACCTCCGTTTCATGTTCGGTTCAAAATGCCCAGTTGGAGTTTGAGCCTCCTACCTTACTGGAGTTTCTTGATTGAGGTGTCGTGATTTTTTGAGTTTCAACGTTTTTACTGCCTTCGTCGTGGTTGTTCATTTTGCTTGTGTACCTCCATAACATTCTTAACTGGGTGTGTATCCTCCCCCCAGGTCGAGGTATAATCCTCCGCTATATATTTGGGGGGAGGATTAAGGTTATAATAGAAGCAATTTCATTGGTTGGCGTGGTTGGGAGAGTGGGCTGTCAGTCTTTAGCATGGTGATTGGTTGCTGGGGGGGCCAGATTTTGAGGAGCAAAAGGGACCCCCCCATGAAGGTTAAGAATGTTATGTCGTATTTGCTGGAACTCTGTTTCCATTGATATATTTTTATTGTCATCCTGTGCGACAGTTTGGACAGGCTGAAACTTGAACTTAATGTCAAATGAAATTTAGATGAGTTTTGCTCTCTATTTGTTCAATCTTGTCTCTCAAAATGACTTAAAGAGTCCAATACTATTTTGGAGGTCTGTGGAAGGAATGTTGACCCTTAAATGTCCCCGCTCGCTTAAACTTTACTAGTTTTCTATACTAAAAAAAATTTATATTTATGGTATGCATCTAAAATTCATCTTTGTTTGTCATGATCAGAAACATCAAATTGAAATTTATATGACTTTTAAAAGTAATTTCTTTGCATAAATTACAATAATTACATAAATTCTTCAAACTGTATGAAGATTTCACTCAGCAAGAATGGAGACTTTTTTTAAAGTATGAAAATTTCAACAAGAGTGAGATTCTAGTGATAAACATCATGGTTGGAATAATCAGAAAATTGATTTATGTGAAGTTTGATCAACTAGTCTAAATGGGTGAGATGTGCTCGATCTATTGGTGATCAAAATACACTTTCTTGTAGGTGGTCAAAGGAAAAACACAACTCAAAAATCACAATAATTTGACCCAACTTTGGAACAACGGGGAAGACTAGAAGTGTCCCATGGATGATTTCATTGTTCACTATAAGGGCAAAGAATGCACTTGTAGTTCATTCAATAATTGGAGTGTTTGGTGACTACCTTGGTCATGGAGGACCATGTTTCAAGATTTACAATATGCTTGTTGTGTGTCCAATTTATTACATATAAAAGCATGTTTTGTATGAAAACATTATTATGGATCCTCATGTTTGCATAAATTTAACATGTGAAAATGATTTGTTTCATGGAATATTTGTTCAATTTAGAATGATGCAGGATTGAAGTATTGAAAATTGATATGATATTTTAATCTATAATATTATGTATACAATGTTGTAACCCCTAAGTATCAAACTCTTCTTACACGATCTATTATTTCAATTCATTCTACTGATAGACATATCATCAAATTATTTCAACCAACATTCACAATGAAAACCTTCTCATCACGAACTAACACCCCCATTGTCTTAGTATTGTTGCAATACTGTTCCAATGGTCTCATAGTCAAGCTTTGAAAGTTTATTGTTGTAGTACAGCATCGGTACTACAACAAATGTAGTTTCAATGGGAACAATTCATTCCATAGAAGCAGTATTGTTAGAGTACTGATGCTAGTACTTTCAAAGTTGGACTGTGAACTCATTGAAACAATATTGTTTCAATGGGAGCTATTTTACTAATGTAAAGCGCAACAATTGAGCATTCATCCTTAACGTGCCAAATTCACAACATATTTATTGGAAAAAAAAATGACCTTAGATGGTGGTTTTGAATGAAGTCAATCTGAAGAGCCCAAAATTTCACTGTAGATGTTAACAAATAGCCATAATCATGGGCCATTCACATCAAATGTTTGCAAGAGGAGCTTGCTTAGAAATAAGATTTTTCTAGATTCTAAGTAAATATAAATTTTAAAAGGCTCGATATGTTGGGTAAGAAGTGTTCAGTCAAATGTGCATGAAAGAATTGTCAGATATCAAATGTCAGTTGAAAATAGATTGTTTGTAAATTCTATCTAACAATTTTGTCTCACATTATCAAAAAATATGAACAATAGGGATATGGAACCAATTTGAATTGATTTCATAAGAATTCAAAAGGCCTCAACATTAGATGTTTTTTGGCTACGTTGGAGGGCAGTTGCTCAGAACTAGCCACTGCCGGCCTAAATTTAAAAATATTAAAAATATTAAAATATTAAAAAAAATATAATATATTTTTTTCAAAAATGATATTCAAAAAATGATTTATTATTATTATATGACATGGCAATTTTTTTGCCACATCAACATGMTATAGTGGCCACGTTCTCACAGTCTAAGAACTCGGGGAAATTGTAGCCCTTAGACTAGCAAAAAAACATCTAATGCCCCTCAAGACCCATCAAATGTTTGACAATGGACGTTTTCAATGTGTTGTCCCACATTAATATTTTTTCGTACATGGATGTGCTTGAAATTTTTGGTATTAATCATATAAAAGTAAAGACTATTTTGTCTAGTATGCAGGGAATTAACTGTGGAAAATATTGACAGTTGAAATTTAGATTACAAAATTTTTGGATGATCAACTCTATAGGCAAAAAACTCAACTTTTGAAAAAGAAAAATTATAAGAAGATGAATAATCCTTTAATCCCCCCCCAAAAAAATTGTATTGGAATCTAAGGCAAATTTAGTACTTTTTTATTTTTAAAAATGATAAATTTAAACTCTCTCAAATTTGTACACAATTTCAAACAAAATTACGAAAGGGAGTAGAAAGCCAAACCTAACCAAAATAGATTTTACAAAATTTCAAAAAATTCACACATGCATCATTTTTGAAGTTCAACCGTTGATATTCCTAGCATATTATCTTAGATATCTTCAAAAAATTTGGAATCATTCTAATTATTTTGTGTTCTTCATTACAACATTTTGAACCTTGTATTTTTAAAATTGCTAGAAATGAAACTTTGAGAACTTTCAAATCTAGTTAGATTGTGCAAAGTAAAGATTAAAAATTTCCAAGAATTTTTTTTCCATCCCTACTATTCCTTTCATTAAAAAAAGATTATATATTTTTTTTAACATTAAATTAAACTTCTTAAATAAATTTTACAATTCTTTTGAGATTGAAATGAAAATAAAAAAACGCAATAGGTATGTCAACTTGTTACTCAAAAAGTTCCTACTCTACAAAATATTGGGATTTCTTTTATCTGACTAGGAATTTGCCATTGAAAATTTGAAAAAGAGACATTGTGTCTTCTTAGTCCTTGAAGGATTAAAATCATATGCCAACTTTATTTAGAGGATGTAATTAACCATTAATTTACTAAAATTATATATCTAGCATTCAAAAATATGCGGCATGGTATCTTCTAACTACTTGTATACAATTTTTTCCTCCTATGAATCTTGTATATAATTCATTTCATTTCCAATAGATATAATGGTAATATTTTTTAAGACTTAAGTGTTCAAGGGTTAAATAAACTGAAGGGTTTCAAAAATGACCACATAAACATTTTACAATAGCTAGGATACAATTAGAAGGTTGATATTAAGTATTATAGATTTGAAAACTAAAACATTTCATTACCAAAAACAAAATTCAAAATGTACTAGTAATTAACCCCTAAAGGACCATTGTCCCCTCGACGGACAAAATGGATTTCGAACGGGTTCTTATGATCTCAGTTTTTAATGAAACTTTTTGAAATTTTCTCATGAGATAGAAAATCTTATTATCTTTGTGGGAATATAATTTAGCAAAAATTTCTCACAAATGGCATACAAAGCCATTTGAAATTGCAAGGTGGTGTTTTAAAAAACTTTTTTTCCAACTTTGAATGCTAATATCTTCCAATCTGTATGGTCAAACTTCATGAAATTTTTACCACATGATTTGAGACAAGTAGAGTACACAATCCTATGGTTAGATTACAAAAAAATTGTTTTTTTTGTTTTCTTGGTAGAACATAGCAGAAATGGTAGTCTTGAGTAGGTGAGTGCTTCCTGACATAATAGGGTTTAAATATTTTACATATTCATATTCAAAAATAAATGTGAACTACTACATGTAGACATTTTTTCTTAAAAAGTTTTGAATTGATACTAAGGTAGGCACCCTCAAATGCGCCATTGAGCCTAACCACCATCTTCATTTTGTTTCTATCTCCAAAATCAGCTAAAAACCTATATGGAAGAAACTATTTCAAAACCAAACTTTGTTCCTTTATAACTTTTGCAAATAGTATCCAAAAGTCTCATTCTTTGGTGCATTGGGTCCAATGGAATGATTTGGGTTAGATTTGGGTTGGATTTGGGTTGGATTTTTGTTTTGAAGGTGGAGACGTGGGTTTGACTGTATTTAAGGTAGGAGGTCTATAAAGCGCCCATCTTAGGGCTGAAGCTGAATTTTGGCAAGGTGAAACTGCTTGAAATAATTTTCAGTAAATTTTCCTTAAAAAAAAAGTGGAATTGGCATCTAACCCAAGTCGTTTCATATTTTTTGGATCTTTGTGGAATTAGTTATGAATTTTTGAGGTTGCAGAAATGTGCATTTTAATGCGCTTGAAAACCGACTACCTCCTCAAATGTAGAGTACTTGTACATTGGAGAGTGAAAAATGAACCTCTAGAGCATGATTGGTTTTAGAATGTGCTCCATTTTAGGACTTCCTACCTTATCCCAAATCACCACTCTCAAAAAAGACATTGGACGAAAAGTCCTCGTTTCCCACCTCTAGTGAGTTCTTTATTCTGTTCATCGTCCATTTTGTGGACATGTTGGAGCGCTCCAGGGTTAAACTAGGATTATCAATTGTGATCAACAATATGTTGAGTCCAATAGCTAAAGAAGTTTGTTGGACAAAAGCTATGGCATCGACTCTAGTTTTGAAATTTGTGTTTCTCTATCCTGTCTACAACCCCATTCACACTAGAGAACAAGGTTAAGGTTGGAGTGTAGATGTGAGGTCCAACTAGTGAATGAATCGTTCTTGTTAGTGCAAGGTCAGTGTTCTAGTAGTTGATGGATTGAAGTGGCTTGCTTGCTGATTGTTGTGTAGCAATTAAAAAGTACAGCCTCCCTCAACAAAGACTGAAGTTGTTTTGTTAGACTAAGCTTTTTTGTTGTGATATGTGGTAATGTAATATTTTCTATCCAATATGTGTGTGGATCAATATGTGGATCAATATGTGAATGAATGTAGAAATTTGGAGCACCACTAAAACATTTTATACAGCCATTTTCACACTTCATAAAAAAATGAAAAAAAGAAATATCCCTGGTCTTCACAAATATCATTGATAGAAATAAATAAAAGAACTTGTAAGAAGTCATCATCATATGTAAGATCATTTTGAAACGCCCAATAATAGGACCAATCAGTGTGTAGTGCCTACACCTTGCTGTTGACCGTGCCGTCAACAGTCCCAAGACCGTGTTGTTCTACCTATTACCGCTAATTCGTGTTCCCATATGGAAAAGCGTCACCAATCCGATSCTCCGTCTCCTGCCGCGATTTTGTGACCTTCGAATCCGGGAGCGTTTTCGCGTTTTCTTCAATCCTTTCTATTTCATAAGCACCAAAATCAGCATTCACAAAGCTGCGGTGATTAGGGACTGCGGATAATTAGTTAGTTGCGACCGTAGGCGTACTTTTAGGTGAAATCACAGTGATCCACGCTTTTATGTCCATCACTCGCGGTTTTGATGAGATTGCAGGGAGATGGGAGTTCAAGCAAGAAAAGATCGGTGGTTACGAAGCCTATGCATCTGTGGTCTGGTGTTTTGGTAGGTACCCTGTCTGTTTTTTCATTCCTCTYTGGTTTGCTTGCTCGTCATTATCAACTGAACGACTTTTCCACATTTCAGCTGGTGGATTACGGTAGTGGATGGGCGGACGGTTACCAGCTCACAGAGGAGAAGGTGGCCTCTTGTTTGTGCGAGGAATTGGAATTTCTCTTGTTTAARGCAGTGAATATGCAGCTGAAGATTGACAATCCTTTACTCAGCGGCGGGCGTTTATACTCAATAATCCTGTAGTTACTGAGGAGTTTTCATCGGGATGACCAGTCCCTCATAGACAATAAGAAAATYAGGTTTTTGACATCCAGAGTTTCTTATCGGAACCACCTATTACTTTACATCGTCTGACAGCCGTGAAAATTTTCATCAGGCAGCACCTCTCCAGCTTTCCCTGAAGCACGCAATTCCTCCGAGGGTCCTGGGGAAAATAGGGTTAGTTAAATGAAAAGGAACTTATGTCACATGATTCTAGTATACTGATTACTGAACTCTCCTATTTCGCACGCAATTCTTCTTGCTCCTGAACTGAGGTATGCCCATTTGAACACGTCAGAAATGACGATTTTGTGAAATGGACACGCATCAGAGAAAGGGTGTGATCAACGCAGAGAGAAACCTGCATCAAAGGCCGGGTACTAAAACTCAAACCTCAGTACCAGGCTTCTTCCTTCGCACTCAATCTCCTTCCCTYGTCCTTGGTGATCATCCTCTGGAGTCCATCTCTTCCTCTGGTACTGTTTTGAGTTACGATTTGCAGATGATTTTCTGGTGCTACAGATGAATTAAGCTCTTTCGATTGAATTGCGAGGTTTTCTTCCACTTTTGGGCTTGGAGTGACATCTCCTCGGACCATCATGTTAYGGTGCCTAACTTGCTCCTCTCTTGCCCCTCAGACTGGGGGACCATGATGTCGATGGCAAAACGTYCGGTGACCCTTCTTTTTTCTATCGTGGTAGTGTGTGATTTTAGTGCAGTACGAGGCATTGCTGAATACCATGTGGATGCCAGCAGCGGCATGATCATCGACAGTCTCGGCCGGGCGCGGATATTTCATGGATTGAACGTGGTGATGAAAGCTCCTCCATGGCATCCACGCACAGACTTGTTCGATCCTCAACTCTCGTTTGCGGATGCTGACATAGCCTTGTTGCGCAGTTGGGGTTTGAATGTCGTCCGCTTGGGCGTGATGTGGCCAGGGGTAGAGCCACAGCGGGGTCAGGTAAACCAGACCTACATTGAAATTATACGAACAATTGTGCAGAAGCTTCACGCAGCTGGCCTTGTCACGCTCCTTGAGTTTCACCAGGATCTCCTCTCTTCAAGATTTTGTGGAGAAGGCATCCCTTCTTGGGTTCTTGACAATAGCAACCTCGATAGGACGAAGAAGAACTCTCAATTGCTGATAGCCGATAGTTTGAAAGGTCTACGAGATGCGGATGGATCAAAAGCGAGGGACCAGCCCAAGAGCTTCATTGAATCCTTCCCTGAGCCGCTAAGTGGAAGATGGCCACTGGGACCAGACTCTCCTGGAGCTCATGATTCTCAGCAAGAACCATCCGAGGAGCAATGCGACAAGCACCCTTGGGCGTGGTACTACTTCTCGTTTGCAGTCTCGCAGGCTTTTCAGAGCCTGTACGAGAACAAATGGGGTTGGGCGGATTTGTTTGCACGTTATTGGCAAATTGTGGCARCCTCTTTCTGTGACCAGCCGGGGATCTTGGGATACGAGCTCATCAATGAGCCCTGGGCAGGTGATATGTATCACAATCCCCTGTTGTTGGTGCCAGGTGTGGCGGATCACTACAACCTTGCTCCTTTCTATGAAAAATTGCAGATGAGTATACGATCTGTCGACCCCGACAGCATCTTGTTCATGGAGACCGTCACTTTTGACAACGTGCGCGGTGGATTCTCGGATGTGCCGGGAGGATCAAAATTCCAGAACCGCACCGTGTTGAGTTACCATTACTACCAACCTCCAAATTTCATGCCCCGGCAAGCYTTCCGTGAGCGGCTACGAGAGAGCAAGAAGCTCGGGTGCGGGGCTATGCTAACCGAGTTTTTTGTGTCTGATCAAGATGAGAAGCAAAACAGGAGGTCTGATTCCAACGTGGACGCTGTGCTTGCCGAAGCAGATGCCCATCAACAATCGTGGATAGGATGGGAGTACAAAGCCTTTCAAAACAAGACAGGCTCGGTGGTGCAGCAGTCGCTCTTTACATCTTCAGGGGAGRTGAACCTGGTTTTAGCCAAGAAGCTCGCCAGGACATACCCCCAAGCTGTCATGGGCTCTATTCTTTCWTTCTCCTTCGACCCTGTCACCTCAGACTTCAGTCTRTCCTTCGTTGCAGGTCAACTGCAAGCGGAGACAAGTGTTGGGCGTGGAGAAGACGACGACTCGCACTGCACTCAGGTCTTTGTTCACAGGCCCTTTTATTATCCTTCTGGACTCGAATTTTCTGTGAACTTTGATTGTATTCAAGTGCAAGAAACAGAGAGATTGATTCTCCTTCGTCACTCCCAGGMTTGTGTAGGGTTGAGGATTGTCTTCACCTTAAGAAAAACACCCATTATTCATAGTTCTTGAAGCAGAGTCTGCTGCTTTCTTGCATGAATTCATTAGTATTCTCTGCTTGGATTATTTTGATGTCTAAAACCATGAGCATACCGGGTCATCCCGTACTGTGGTTTTACGCTTCATCAGACATATCTTTCAGCAATCCCGTTTCGTGCTATAATAGATGACTGGGCATATCTGAGGTGAACTTCGTGACATGTGAACGGTGGGGAACAGTTCATTTACGAATTTTTGCATTTGAATTTTTTCAGAAGCTTTAGGAAGCTGTAACATGCTAAAAAAATGGACCGATTTAGAACCGCAAATTGCATTGGAATTGTATAGAAGAGTACTTTATCATCATAACAAATATTTGCATGTAAAATTCAAAAGTTTACTACATTCTCGGTGTTTTTTGTACACTATCTACCATCTAGTGGTACCACCTTTTACCAAAATTACACGGCTTGCATTTGACTGGGCATGTTCGAAATGAATGTTTGTAGCTGTTGTAGAGACACTCATCATTCCATACTACTGGATTTTCTTACTTGTTCTTAACCCCATTGCGGAAATCTTTGACTATCTTACAAAAATTCTCAATGGAGTGGTAGATAGTGTATAATAGAAATCCAAATTGTTGTAAGATTTTCTATTTTTCATTTTTCACTTGTTTTGAAGTTGAAGTGCACTTCATTGCAGTTCCTACACAATTTGTGGTTTCAAAATTAGTTGACTTTTGAGCTTGCTAGAGCTTCCTAAAGTTCTTGAACTTTCTAGTGAAGAATGACTGAACTATACCCCACTGCAGAGTACAATACAAAATGTAAGTTATCCCTGTTAATAACCCTAGAAAGGCCAGAAAGCCCTTTGCAGCAATATAATATATTACGAATTCGGTGGTATGTTTATCAGAGAAACATTGACCAAATATTTTTCAACACATTAAATAAGAGATCAAAATAGTACTTAACTACCAATATATCACAATTCATAAATTAAATCACAATTGACGAGTTATAAAGCTAAATATAGGTCATATAGAGAAATCCCAAAGGCCCTTCTAGGATTAAGGTAAGAGGCTCTGAAAACAAACGGACATTTAGAACTGTCCATGTAGACTCTTCTAAAATGGACATGAGACGGGATTTAAATGGACCTTCTATAGTCATTAAATGGATCAATAAAAAAAGATTTGTTTATTACAAGAACCAATCATTCTCTTTGATTTCCCCATTTCTCTAGAAGTTGCAAGTGAACAATTTATGGAAGACCTAGGGTCATAAATAGGGACCCACGACTCATCTTTGTTTGAAAATTCATAAGTAACTCAAAAATGCTTCAAAAAATACAAAACGGCTTGTATCACAATCAAAATCTATTTTCTTTGTCTAAAAAATAAGCTAAAAATATTCCCATCACAAGAAATACATGAAAAAGGCAGACAAGCCCTTAGATGAGTTGTTTATGAGCCTCCTACCTTAGGCCATCTTTRGTTGTGCTTTTTCTCCTGGAACCTACAATAATTTGGTAGCATGAAGAATGATGACTCAGTAAGGATGCGAAGGACTAGAAGTTTCTCGATGCACAACTTGCAGGGAAACTGTAGACACAAAGAATGCACCTTGCCAACAACTACAGCAATGTTGCAATCACTGTTCATGATGATGGCCTTTTCGTCCTTCMCCCTCTTGATCGRCAYGATCATCACACAAGAAGTCCCCTGGTTCATATACCATCTTTGTATCCAAGATTGGAATCAAGTAGAAAGTAATCCTTCACAACCCTCAGAATAATTATTRGCATGATCTCCTTCGAACTCCATAGGTGACTCGTGCAGTAATTCAAACATACATGACATTCTTTACTAATTGCGAGAGCTCACCCTTCTCCACTAAGAATGGCAACCAAAGAAGACTAAAAACATTTGACACTCATTGCAGAGAGTATACACGGCACTCAAAGAGTGACCAGTTCTTGTCTTCTTCTTGTAGCTTTTGGTACCACCCACCTGAGATGAGSTCAAATTGACACGAAGAGCCTGGATTCCTTTCCCAAGGGTGCTGAGACCGCTCTTCAAGAATAATATGTACAGTTGATGGAATCTAGTATTACAAGGCACTACACTGGATTAAACTGTAAATCCAGACAACTCAGATCAATTGTCTAACATAGCATTCCAGCAACAACAAATCCTGTCAACTTTGTGGTATTCATCCTCTGGGGCTCGTTCAAACTCTCCAAATGAACCATTGTTGCCCTTCCTAAATTGTTTTCTGCAACTTCTGAATTAAGCTCATGTTTGGTTTTAGACATGCGTGACCACATTTCTTACGACAGAACATATCTGGTAAAAAAACAAGACCAGAAAACGCAATGAAGCGTTCAGTTATGTATATCATGTTTACACAAACTTGGGAACCAGCTACAGAGGGTGGAATATCCCTGTTGGTTCTAGTAGTAGACTCATTGAAAGTTTGATTGTGGCTAAAGCCCCTCAATCTTRTAAAATAATGAAGTATATACTAGAGCACTGAATGAGGAGAACTGATTTATAGTAGCAAAAAGTAGAAGGATTAAAGGATCGTACACTTTCCAAAAGTGAATCTCCTTATGAGATGCTCACCACTTTTCAATAGTCTTGACAGCCTGCTTGTGGCCCCGTGCGGCRCAGGGCTTTCTTCTTCATTGTCTCGTTTGTCCTCTTGGAGTTGATCAGTGGAAGCCGATGGATGTTGATTGTCGGCAACAGTTTTCTCAAGATTATCTTCAAAGTGCTGTACCACTTCTGGCTCCTCAGAAAGTTTTCCAGGATTTTTGTCAAAAAGACCTTTGAACTGCTTCTTTGCTTTCAGCTCCGCCTCCTACACAGTGATATAAAATGTCAGATACACTTTGATAAGCTGTCCGAAGRGAAATCTGACGAGATCACATGCGTCAGATGCCTCAAGTTATGAAAASGATGACCCAGACCCAGGACACCAGAAACACTGAATTGAATTGAAACATATAGTGAAGGATTATGCATTATATATAAAGATGATTGTTTGTGGTAATGCCCGCCGACCAATATGTGGAGCTCAAAAATGTTACAACGAAAAATCTATTGATAAGAAGTGCGTGTGTGCTGAAATACTTGCTGAAATACTTAAAATACATCCAACAAGAAAACTTAGATGTGGACTTTCCAAAAGCTTGTAAATACATGCATCATTTGAATTCCGTCCAAATAACTCACGAATATGATGCGTTTGAATACATTCGACATAATCTACGAGAACCACACTACACTGCCGATGGCCAACCTGTTCTCTTTTCTTGAGTTTTTGTAAAGCGGCAGTGGCATCAGTCGTGCTAGTCTTGTCAATTGTCATCATCTGCAATAAAAAGCGAGGSTTCAGCGAAACCTTYTTTAACTCATTRTTGATATAAGTCTTGCAAATATCCAGAGATAGTTATTGACCTTCTTGTCAGGAGATAAGGATGCTTTGACTTCCTTGAAAAAAGCGCAAGAATGATGAGGAAAAGATTAAACAAACCTGCGTGAAGTCAGTTCTAGCTTCGTCGAAGTCTCCGGTTTCCATATACGCAGTTCCTCTCCGAAATAATCCCTTGACATGATGAGGATTACCTTCCAGTACCTGTAATCCATGAGTTTGAACCAATTAGCATACATGAAACCCAACTCCAATGCAAATAAGGAAAGGAAGTAAGCCTAACCAGATTATGGTCTAAGCTGTTCCTCAGTGAAGGTTGTTCTATTTGAGTGTGAAGATAGGCTTTGCAACTTCAATAATACACAGATWTGACAGGAGATTAAACTAGACCAATAAACAGCTCCGAAACAAATAATTCAAGGTGAGCCCCAAAGGAAATTGCCTTATTGCACGTTTCTATGGATTTGATATACTCATGCAGTCTTTGATAGCAAGCCGCCACGTTGAGTAGTAGAGAGTTCTGAAACARGGTCCAACTCACATTTAGCTGTAGCATACGGCAGACATCAAGGCAGCAAACGAG
The DNA here is from genome assembly GCA_006891605.1 of Pleurozium schreberi. Taxonomy (NCBI): domain Eukaryota; kingdom Viridiplantae; phylum Streptophyta; class Bryopsida; order Hypnales; family Hylocomiaceae; genus Pleurozium; species Pleurozium schreberi. Next base: position 59,779 of record VACF01002417.1, on the reverse strand, counting down.
TGCGCCTCTCGAAGGATTTCCGGCTGTAATTATCTAGGCTTAAGAAAAYCATAAACTTCAAGGTGTGCAATGCTTACGTTTGTATCTTGTAGTTCTTTTGCTTCTTCATCACCRTCAGGGTTTACATGCTTAAAATCTCTCAACACCTGCAAGTTATCAAAAAGGTAGAAAAAATGTAATAAGCCCAATGCTCTGAAAAAAAAAACATTCAAAAATCTGACCCAGTTCCACACCATGCCAGTTCCAATAGAACAAGCGAAGTTCTAGTAACTTATTGAAAAGTCCCTAGTGTAATGTAGGCATCATGACAAAACGGCCGTATTACTAAAAATTAAAAGGAGTCTTGATCCATATAAAGGCCCTTGCGTCCCACACGAGTTGCACTGTTATCTTGGCAATTTCCCCACGCACAACTGCTTATGAGAGGTATCTTTCCGTGCAAACACAAAAAATCTAAAACGACCACAATGGACCAAGATGCCTCAAAAAATCAAACAAAATAAAACCAATAATTTATTGTTAACTAATCATGGAATTCTGAACTACCTCTAATTCAAAGCATAATAATACCTTTTCATACTTTGCCTTAGCAAGTTCGTACTTGCCCTCCTTGAATAATCGGTTTCCCTGACAAATGCAACATATTAAATAATATACAATTGAAAACAGTGTCCTATTTATAAAACTGGAGTGCTTAATGCCAAATTTATCCAAATTTGAAGGAGTATGAATCACTTGAAAGAATTCGCACATTTTTTTCAAATCTACCGGTAAGAATTCCAAAGAGGGGCATGCAACAGATGAGGAGAGACTTACTGTGGTCTTTATAGAATCAGCTTCAGCCATGATTTCTCGAAAATTGAGGCCTGTCCAGTCCTGACATGCCAAAGATAATCGGACCTCATCAGGTGAGAATATCCATAAACTATGCACGTGAACTATACTTGAACTCTGACAGTTACCCTTCAGTTAAAACATACAACTATCTTAAAGGGTTACATGTGTCGGGTAGAATTGTGTTCACCCAATTGTAGTGGTACAAGCGCCTTCTATTGTCCAAAACTTAAGCTAAGAATCTTTTCAAGTGTCTAACCTTTGCACTCTCGAAGTTTAATAATTCCACTTCCCATTGAACTGAAGCTCCTTCTGGAATACCCGGTGGCCTGCATCTCAGGAAGAACGCACGCAACAGTGATGGAGAGGAACCTAGAAACTATCAACCGCTGTAGATAATTCACATACTAGCCGAAAGAATTAAACGTTTCTTTTAATAATAGTTTAGAATCTTTTTAGGAAACGGACTTTCCTTACCTTGGGAACTTGTCATATGCATATTTGGAGGCGCTATTAATCATTGCAAGTTCTCCAGGAAGCATCAGTCTTACACTGGCCTCCAGTCCCTCCGGTACCTGAAGGTTAATGGTTGAATTAAAAACTACTCCGTAATATATATGACCACTACACTTATTTTCTCGTTTGAACAGGGGAAAATATAGGTAGACTACACATCAAGATACGGATTGCAGGTCACAAATATTTCGAGACTGACACTAGTCCATAGATGTCAACAATCTTGAGTCATTACTCAGCATCATATTCTTGAAAGCCAATACTCGGAACTATGCGAAATGGATTTTGATATTTCTGATTGAGCCCTGCGCACCATTATGCCTGGTACACGCTAAAAATCTCTCTAAAGGGATGATTCAAAAACATCGTAAATAAGCTGTGATTCTCACTGGTCAAGCATTGAAAATGCATCATATCAATGATATATCCCTATTTAGAGTATTGATAAAGCAGAAACACATCAAACTCAGGTGCAAGATCACTGTTGCATCAGAAGGAGCATACGCGACCACGTACNAAAAATCTGACCCAGTTCCACACCATGCCAGTTCCAATAGAACAAGCGAAGTTCTAGTAACTTATTGAAAAGTCCCTAGTGTAATGTAGGCATCATGACAAAACGGCCGTATTACTAAAAATTAAAAGGAGTCTTGATCCATATAAAGGCCCTTGCGTCCCACACGAGTTGCACTGTTATCTTGGCAATTTCCCCACGCACAACTGCTTATGAGAGGTATCTTTCCGTGCAAACACAAAAAATCTAAAACGACCACAATGGACCAAGATGCCTCAAAAAATCAAACAAAATAAAACCAATAATTTATTGTTAACTAATCATGGAATTCTGAACTACCTCTAATTCAAAGCATAATAATACCTTTTCATACTTTGCCTTAGCAAGTTCGTACTTGCCCTCCTTGAATAATCGGTTTCCCTGACAAATGCAACATATTAAATAATATACAATTGAAAACAGTGTCCTATTTATAAAACTGGAGTGCTTAATGCCAAATTTATCCAAATTTGAAGGAGTATGAATCACTTGAAAGAATTCGCACATTTTTTTCAAATCTACCGGTAAGAATTCCAAAGAGGGGCATGCAACAGATGAGGAGAGACTTACTGTGGTCTTTATAGAATCAGCTTCAGCCATGATTTCTCGAAAATTGAGGCCTGTCCAGTCCTGACATGCCAAAGATAATCGGACCTCATCAGGTGAGAATATCCATAAACTATGCACGTGAACTATACTTGAACTCTGACAGTTACCCTTCAGTTAAAACATACAACTATCTTAAAGGGTTACATGTGTCGGGTAGAATTGTGTTCACCCAATTGTAGTGGTACAAGCGCCTTCTATTGTCCAAAACTTAAGCTAAGAATCTTTTCAAGTGTCTAACCTTTGCACTCTCGAAGTTTAATAATTCCACTTCCCATTGAACTGAAGCTCCTTCTGGAATACCCGGTGGCCTGCATCTCAGGAAGAACGCACGCAACAGTGATGGAGAGGAACCTAGAAACTATCAACCGCTGTAGATAATTCACATACTAGCCGAAAGAATTAAACGYTTCTTTTAATAATAGTTWAGAATCTTTTTAGGAAACGGACTTTCCTTACCTTGGGAACTTGTCATATGCATATTTGGAGGCGCTATTAATCATTGCAAGTTCTCCAGGAAGCATCAGTCTTACACTGGCCTCCAGTCCCTCCGGTACCTGAAGGWTAATGGTTGAATTAAAAACTACTCCGTAATATATATGACCACTACACTTATTTTCTCGTTTGAACAGGGGAAAATATAGGTAGACTACACATCAAGATACGGATTGCAGGTCACAAATATTTCGAGACTGACACTAGTCCATAGATGTCAACAATCTTGAGTCATTACTCAGCATCATATTCTTGAAAGCCAATACTCGGAACTACGCGAAATGGAATTTGATATTTCTGATTGAGCCCTGCGCACCATTATGCCTGGTACACGCTAAAAATCTCTCTAAAAGGGATGATTCAAAAACATCATAAATAAGCTGTGATTCTCACTGGTCAAGCATTGAAAATGCATCATATCAATGATATATCCCTATTTAGAGTATTGATAAAGCAGAAACACATCAAACTCAGGTGCAAGATCACTGTTGCATCAGAAGGAGCATACGCGACCACGTACCACACCCTCACCAGAAGCAAAMTCAATGGGCTCCCCTCCGTTACTTCTGGAGTCAAAAACTATTCTGCCTCCRTCATCAGGTAGCATGGTCTTATAGTGGACCCTCAGCACACTGTCTTGCAACGGGCAATCCACAGGAAATTCGCCTGGCCAAATAACAGTCCATTTTACCACTTGTACTCTCAAGGATACTGCTATAATTGCAAAAGATACAGCTTCTGAATCTACACGCCTCCCTCATCAACTCGATCCTTCCCAACGTGTGTCGCAGCAACGTTGTAAACTAGTACAGAATTAAATCACAAAGAGATAAATATACACAGCAAAGTTGCAGAGACGGCAGGAACCAAACAAGAGTATTAGCAAGTACAGTATCTACCAGAAAGGATTARAGTACAGAAACCAAACCTACTCCATCTCGCAAGCGTCTCTTGATTAAGCCACCCTCTCCAAACATGTCCCTCACCTGCAGAAACATYAAAATGCATACGAGATTGGGCAATTTACATCAGCGAGAGAACTCTCCCGGTGTAAGTGTCAAAAAACTCCAACGGCAAGGGATCATACCGACCTCTAACAAACTCTCGGCCATGCCATGGACAAGAGCTGTAAATCAAGGAAGTAGCAGGTAATCACTTCAGAATTYGCAAGAGKTATGGCACTGAAAGAAACCTATCGTTGCTTCAGACCCGGACTTAACTTACCTGAATAAGCTGCACCAACTCCACTTCAAATTCTAGTTCTGGCACTTGTGGCGGAATATTCAATTTGAGTTCATTTGGGGTGCYCTTACAATGTGAACTTGATAAGTAGATAGTAGACTTTTCATTCCTGGTCATGGTTCCTATTGCTTTCTCAAGTCCTTCAGGCAGCTGCAATGAGAAAAGCATAACCATAACATTAGCCTCTGCACCTTAACTTGATGATCACTATGTATCTATAATTAGAGACAAAACGTGCAGAAAAGTGGCATTCATGCTTGAATCGTCGTGTGACATGCACTCAGCATCAACCAGTGCAATCACAAGCCTTGTCATGCTTAACACTAATATAGATCCACACACTGGGACCATATCTCTAAAATGTGACTCACCTGTTCCTTGCCGAATTCTACATGTAAAGGATCNCAAGGAAGTAGCAGGTAATCACTTCAGAATTTGCAAGAGGTATGGCACTGAAAGAAACCTATCGTTGCTTCAGACCCGGACTTAACTTACCTGAATAAGCTGCACCAACTCCACTTCAAATTCTAGTTCTGGCACTTGTGGCGGAATATTCAATTTGAGTTCATTTGGGGTGCTCTTACAATGTGAACTTGATAAGTAGATAGTAGACTTTTCATTCCTGGTCATGGTTCCTATTGCTTTCTCAAGTCCTTCAGGCAGCTGCAATGAGAAAAGCATAACCATAACATTAGCCTCTGCACCTTAACTTGATGATCACTATGTATCTATAATTAGAGACAAAACGTGCAGAAAAGTGGCATTCATGCTTGAATCGTTGTGTGACATGCACTCAGCATCAACCAGTGCAATCACAAGCCTTGTCATGCTTAACACTAATATAGATCCACACACTGGGACCATATCTCTAAAATGTGACTCACCTGTTCCTTGCCGAATTCTACATGTAAAGGATCACCGTCCCTAAGTGAAAAAAATGTGGACCCACATAATGCTTTTCCTGTCATCCTGTTCAAGAATCCACAAGGATAAGAAAATCGTAATCACTTATAATACAGGTCGGCAGTACCAAGAATTTCTCCTGACTTAAACCTTGCAGGCATACTCTCATAGCATTTGAACAACAATCACAAGTTATCATGGTGGTGTACAAAACTAGATTAATGACGTAATTCCGAAATTCTAGTGAAAGACAACGGAAGTAGGCTCACAGCCATTATCTGCATATACTAGTCAACACAAGTGACTCAAACTACGCGTTTGATCCCTCACCAAAGCTTCACTTCATAAGGAGGTCGTGCAGTTTCCCAGCCTTCACCCTCTACCAAGACCTGCACAGATACTGTCAGCGATATTTACAAGAAATGAACATGGGATTGTTCTCGTTATTTTGTGGTTTAACCGAAAGGAAATCACCACCGACAAAAACCGATCTGAAAGCTTATGGATTTTTACGTGTACCAAAGACCATGCAAAAAGGGSTATTGCCGTTGGCCATGCATTTCACTCAAGGATACTGAAGCGTATGAAGTAGCTGAAATCAGTGTGGGTTGATAACAAATGGGCGACGCATACCACTTTCGTAACGCCAAGATCCTCTGTGATACTCTGCACGAGGAACCAGTAAACGAAAGAGAAAGATTCATTAGAAACATCACTAAACTAGTGGAAAGTAACACATCGTTCGGCAGGGAACGATAGAAATGAAAGCAAAAAATTTATTAATTCATAGAGTCACAAGTACCTTCGCTTTGCAAAAGTGGAACAACTCCACTTCAAAAAGGAGCTCCTCAGAAACTGGAAAGTTCTCGGGCACTGATATGGGACATTCCGGATCACCATAATGCAGCTCAGGTTGAACCTTGAGCTGCATACGCAAACTGGAGAGTGTTACCCAGCATTCGAGCAGTATCCATCGACTTGAAAGTATGCATCTCAACACTTCAATTTGACTCAGCTTGTATGCGCAACTTTCATAACTATGTGATTTAGTCAGTGCAAACGAGGCAAGAGATTGAACAGCAAGAGAGCACCTATATCAGGTGGTAATACCAATTGAAATGCTTCTCTCGCCAGCCCCTAAAGCTCAAAACTAACTTATAGGAAACATAGGAAACAAATCATCACTCTGAGCGAAGAAGTCAATAGGATATTACCATGGCTATTTCACCTTTCGTCATGGTGGTAATGCCTTCTTCCCATCCAGCAATCATTTTGCTTTTTCCCAGAACGAGTCTAAGAGGAGTTCCCTTTCCTGCAACAGTCATGTGRTAAGCAACCCTTCTTCGCGTATTTAAAAACTGACAGCCAAAGTCCATGCATAGGCTGTCCTTTTGCAAGAACAGAAACCTTCAAACGGATGTTAGACAATGAAACTATATTTTTTATAAAGATACTAAACCGTGCAGCCACTGACAGTTTTACAACAGAAAAAAATTGAGGAATTAGTATAGTCCTAGGCTAATACATGCTGCTAGAATTTTAGCCCTAGAAGCGTTGAAGGTAAACAGTAAAGTCAAAGTAATTCGCTCGACAGCATTTCGCAAAAGTGCAGCCTAGGTGTCAAGGAGTGAAGTAGCAAATTCAGACAGACTGACCTCCGAAATCGGATCGTGATGACTCAACCACCACGCCCTCATGTGTTCGAGTAACATAGTGGAATATAATCTGTAGCCACAATACACATAACCAGGACCAGATTAACGTTATCGTTACTCTAAAGCTGTTAATTCKTCTGCACTGCTGTTTGCTTTCGAATGCTATTTTGAGTTGAAGTTCAAAGGAATTCCACATTACCAAATAATGAGAATTTCTATCTTAACACTGTATAAACAATGTGCTAATGTAGGGCATATTCATCCTGTGTTCTCGGGTTTTACACATCGACGGCCAAACTTCAGCTTGAAACTGTTCACTGTAAGATATTACAAGAATAGAGTCTAGGTGAAACATATTAGCTACAGTGCGAAATCTACTTGAAGGATTTTCTAAATTTGGATCGAATAGAKGAAATGATATTACATTTATCTACAAAAGTGTTTTCTATTCGCTTTTGGATGGAATTACAAGTTTATAGCTACATTGTAGATTCAATTGTAGCTAATGAAATGGCACTTCAAATTAGAAAAATAAATGCTGCGATAGACGATCTAAGAAAACAATGTGTAAGTTCCTTGAGGTCGAGCTTCTTGAAATGATTGAAAGCGCGATCTGCTACCAAAATCAAAGGCGTGGAAGAACACATACCTGATCACCTTCAGATGGACGTTTAGTTCCCTCGCCGGATCTTAACACTGCCTTCAGTAGGGCCCCGGGTGCAATGTCCCTCTTCTTCCTGCAGATTTGTGTGTCAAATATCTAATCAGCGTTCCAGGTCAGTAAAATTGCCGATTCTACACATAATGGCGTAGAAGAAAAACCCTAGCAATTCTGCTCTACAACCTGATGAAGGCACTGCTTAAGGTTTTTCTTCCGCATCATACAACGTTTCTGCTTTATAAAGAGTCAGTCCGATAAATTGCCGRCTCTGCCACTCAAACTACCATGTYACTTCAATTGCGAACATTCAACAGTCCAATGCTTCACCACTGTTGTCGTGCATTGGTCCAAGCAATCAATAGTCCATTAAAACTAGCAGCRACACCGAAGAGAACATAATCATAAAACTTACATCTTAGATTCCTTCTTTTTCTTTGATTTGTCCCGAACATCGGGTGAGGCGAGCTCCTCCATTGTGACAATAAAGACTGATCGCAGCTACAGCAATACTCCTGAAGCTGCAATACAGCCCGATTGTTGTTGAGCAGGCAAAGGCATTCAACATTGATAGGAAAGTCCTGCAGCGATATCTCCTATTCTTCTACGTATTCTCAATCGTGAGCTTCGTAGGACTTAGGGTTTCATCCACTTGATGATAAACGTTAACGAAACTGATAGTTCATGAGCACCTTCTGGGTGCAATTGGTCCACTGTACTGTACAATTTCTTTTTGGGAGGATTTAAGTTACACTACACTGAATAGGGGTATTAAGGGGACCAAAAAATTGAAGGGACTCATTGTGTAAAAATGTAGATGTTTGAAACGAGATGTGTAGCCTGCGGACACTTCAATATCAACAATTCATAATTTGTTGATGTACACCAAAGGTAAATATTTATATAGTGTGAAATATCAATTAAATTGTATAGGTCCCCTTAAAACCTCTATTCAGTGTGTAGAATGGAGCCTATTCCCACTTCCAATGCAACAATACAAAGAGAGTTCATCACGCTTCAAGTTTTCATTGAAAAGAGGTTTAGTTGTCATTTGGATTTAGTAAGAACAAGTGAATGTAATCTTTTGCAAATGAGAACATGACAAATAAAATCATAATACAATTTGGATTTAGTGGAGCCACAATAATTTTCCTCTAGTTCCCCAATTCATTGAAGCAAACAAACACAAACATCTAGAAGCAAACAAATTGTATCACAATTTGAAGCATGTTACATGAAATTCTTGACATCATTGGAGCTATTGATGACACATGTGTTTTGAATGACCAAACCACCAAACGATTCTACATTACATTACTCTTGGAAGAAGGGCTTTTTCTTTATGCTTATTGCAGGATATAATTGATGTTGATTGCCAATTCTGTAAAGTAGGATTTTAGCTGGGTTAGAAAAATGCAAGGTTGAGCATTATTTCTTGAAGACAAAGATCGGTAATATTTACCTTAATATAAACTTATTAGAGATGTCATATTATGCATTCTAGTGCGTCATTCACCGAGGGGGAACATGGATTGTCACAAGAAGAAGCTTACTAGAATATTGATCAATTAAGGGAGAGGCACTCAATGGCGTCCATGTACCCAATGGCTAAAAAAATCTAATGCCAGCCTTGGCTACTTCAAAGAACACACAACATTCTTTAAGTTAGAGCTTCCTCAACACACTTACAGAAGGAATCCATATTCTAATTGTGCACCATCTTGAGGYCTCATCTCAGRWGGGAGGTACTAAAAGCTGCCAGAAGACAAGCTCAGCCACTAAATAAAGCATCACGCAAGCTATCTATACAATTAATGTTAGAATTTCAARTCATTAGTTGAGAAAGGTKACCTCTCASAACATGTAGTAAAGAATGTACAACTAWAAAATTTGCAATTTTGTTCCAAATTTCAGCTGAGAAGACACGCCCTTGTTATTGGCACCCACCACTTCTCAAGCTCTGCAGAAGTTGCAAATAGCCCAGCTGATCTGGATGAATGAATCTGGCGGAAAAAAGAAAAGAAAAGTGTGAGTTATTACTTTCAACATTCCAATAAATCAACATACTTGTGACCTGAATAGCCAAAAACCACTGCTTTACAAWCTACTGGATTTCAAAGAAATCGATTAGAAAGCTTAATGAAGGTAACCAAATTTACCAATAGAAGGAAGAAATTCTGCCCTATGGTAGAAAAATGTTCTGGAAGTTACTGTAATTGGCTTCCAAAGCATGCTTTTTATTTTAGTTCAGGCACTCAGTTGTGAAGTTTATGGAATGAAAAAATGATAAGAAGAAGATGAGGATAAGTAATAAATCTAATAACCCTTTTCCTGTTGAAGAAAAACTCACCCATGACGGAATAAAAAGTCGATAACAACCAGGGCACAATTAGGCTTGTAGTTCTGGGAAGTGCGGAGGCCTTCTACCACTTCAGMAAGAGGTACGAGCTTGAAGCTTTCAACTTCACCGTCTGCAACAGTACCAGAATGATTATCATGAGAATCATGTGCTCCCGTACCCGTGGCTGAGTTGCCAACAGMAACTCAAGTATGGTTTGAGTTAACAGTGAGTGGTGTAAGTATGAATGTCTATGGCCTCTCATCTTTGAATGGAAGTGGGATTGACTACTGTCTGTCAATAGTGGACTACAACTTCCCACAAAAATTCACCCAGAAAAAATTCACGCATAAAAAATTCACCCAGGAAAAATTCAAACATAAAAAGTTCATACATAAGAAATTCACATATAAGTGATAAAAAAAAACTGAAAGGACAGGGCTTCTGATTAATACCTTTATTTGAAGGCTGGAAATCTGTGGGTAGCTCTAGATCGTAGCAGAAGATAACGTCTCTCTTGAACGCTTCCCCCTTAATCTGCTCATAGGAGACGACTCCTACAGAGGTAGCCCTACACAAGACATCTTTTCTTCATTAAATTAAAGAATACCAAGGTACTGCAGGAAAAAATTGAATTTTCTGAAGGACCTCTGCTGACCTCATTGCTTACTTTAATCTCCGTCAGCGAGAAATTCTGTCGATATTCATTCTGTTTGGTGGAAAGAAGTAAACTATTCAAACGATGACAAGGAAGTCGACGAACAAGAGTTAAAGAAACTTACTTGGAAGCAAGATCTGCAGGTATTCCAGCTTCCTCGTCACATTCTTTGATAAGATTCTCCTTGCAGCCAAATCCTTCAGACTGGCGCCATAAAAAGAATAAATACAAGGACAAGACAGAACCCTCTTCAGACCTGATTTACAATTTGAAAATTCACAGGGAAAATTCATAGCGTATACCTAAAATAGACACCATCCAAAATGCAACACCTAGATTTAGAACTAAAAGGGAAGAAAATTCTCCAAAACTATCACCAACAGAAGTTGAAGGGGTTTGGAAGCAATCAATAGGAGTAGAAGCAATTTGTGCTTCAAAGATGCCCCATTAAGGGGTTCGCGGGTGTCAAAATTCAATCCTCTACGATTTAAACTTTGAAAATCTATAGAATATTATTGAAGTATTGAAAGGACAAAACCTATGATTCTCTTCCAGTTACTCATGCATTAATCTAAAATTTTAGCCGAGGATCAGAGAAAGTGTCTCTATTAGAGTAAATTACCTTAGTGTGGATCTCACAACAGTAATAACGATATTTAGTGTTTGCATCACAAATTACAAACCCTAACACCAAATGTCAAAAGTCAAAACTACTATTCTAGCATTACCGACACTAAATATCAAGATGAATACTATTTGTCAACTATTGTAATCCTTACTAGTGTTCATGTTGACAAATACCACTGCTGTCACCAACACTGAACACTATTTGTCAACTAAATGAGAATCAAAGTGAGTCAGGTGATAGGGTAAGTAACACTAAATGTAACATAACCCTAAATATCATTATTATTAACGTGGACAAAAAGAGAATTAAAGAGTAAAGCAGACAAGATCTGACCTGGCCCCCGGCAACAAGATGGTCAAGCATGCCCGGAAAGGTYTGCTTCGTCGCACTACGCTTCGCAACCCAAAGATGCTTTTCTCCATCAACTTGAACGTAGCCATTCATGTGAACCCCATATGCCTGTTTAGTTTAGATTACATGAGACTAATTGCAAGGAAAAGTGACTCATCGAATTCTCAGCTGAAAGAGTTCTAAAACCTGAAAGATAATGAGAATCCATGTGCATCTTAGCCTTGGGAGATTGGAAATTGCACCAAACTGTGTAGATTTCCTGGTAGAGACAGTGGAAACGAAGCGTACTTTCGTGCCAAGAAACGGAACAGCTGCACGTTCTAAAGTGAAAAGAGGTCGTCCTCCATAACTGGTCACCACTGGGAAATGCTGCACATGAATACCAGGAGCAACAACAGCTGAGTCTGTTACATGTATCAACTATCTGACATTAGTGCTGATCAAATGGCTTAGCAATACGTTAGCATTACAACGTTGAAAAAATAGGTTTCCTGTAAAATTAGCTTCTTTCAAGAGTATTAGACAACATTATCAAAGAGAATGAAAGAGGATCTTCATGATTCATGAGGAGGTCCCTCTATAATCAGAATGGTTATACAAAGGCCACCCAATGTAGACCACATAAACATCTTTTCAAGTGTCAATTTTAGGTCATTTACCAAGAAAACCTCAAACCCTCAGAACGCTTGCATCCACTATCCAAATAATGGGAAAGTACCTCATTGCGCCATCCAGGGACGAGACCTTCCGATTCCAGTGAGCGCAACACACTTTCAATCGCATCAGTGCGTTCTCTGGGTGATTGAAGTAATTCGTGCAGCGTGACCCAGCTTTTGCTTTTCGCATCGTCCTCATCATCACGGACAGTAAACACCTCAGGAAATCGTCTCAAATGTTTCAAAAATCTGCCATCACACGCAGWAGCACAATTGAACTTCCACAAGATCGGTGAGCAATTCAGCACGCCATCTGAGTATAAGACACGATGGAAATGATAGAGCTCATCGTAACCAACACAGAGCTACTTCCAGGCGCTTACCTCGGATGGATGTAACCAATTCGGCTGTCTTCGAGAATAAAAGGTAAGAACTCAACCTGYCTTTCCTGCAAGTACGTCACAAGGTTCAGCTACTGAATGCAAACAGAGTGCAAGGGTGCCACCAACTACAGCTACTGAAACTAAAAGAGAGAAAGGAAGCCACCAGTTTCAACTACTGAATGCATAAAGCGTGCGGAAATTTCACCAATTACAGCTACTGATTACACAGAGTGTGCAAGGAAGTCACCAAATTACAGCTACTGAATGCATGAAGAGTGCGTTCGATTGARCCCTAAACCCTAAAACACAGAAGTGGTATGAAAACCTACCTGGCCAGCATTRCAGGCTTGAACATGTTCCCAGTAGCCTTCCAGCTCCTGTGCGACGGAAGCCTGCGCTCTCACGGCACTTACCCGAAWCTTCGGAATTCGGCACCGTACCGCTCTTCTGACTCGAATGCGTTCGCCCAATGCTGGCCTCAAGTGAGGCGAAGCGAAGAAGCGGGAAGCGTACGGCGTGGACAATGTCGCCATCCTTCAGAGTTGTGCGCCAGAGGTCGATCTACTACTGATAAAACACTGCAATTGACATATAGAACTCAAAACCCCAAACCCCGAGAATAGAGACGACCAAGATCTGSAGACTGACGATGCAGGCGACGCACAATTTTTCATAGAGAGATCGAATTGATGCACTTCGAGAATCAGACTACTGAAGTGGTTTTCAGCCACTGTGAGCAGATGGTGGGTCCCACARCATCGGTACTTTTTTYCTGAAATGCCAAAAGCTATGACTTGATCACTTCCCCAACACAGTTGCTGCGATCCCAACCCCTCGCCAGCAATTCRGAACGTTCTGTGTGTATCAAATGATTCACAGACGTTTTTGAAGTAGGAGGAAATCGATCAGGACAAGCTTAAAAATCAAAGATGATCGAGGCCGGACCCTGATTCTTCTGCGCCTATTGCGTTTGCATTGGATCAATCAACAACCATTGCAATTCGATAGACCATTCATCCTTAAACCCTAAAACAGGACTGCGCAGCGTGAAATTATATATCTTCACACTAACATCGCCAGTTCCCCACAGTGGATACGTTAACATTTAAGGTGTCAGTGCTGACGGCCAATGCTGCAAAATTTTACTGTTTCTTTGCATTTTGGATCCCACATCATTCTGGGCTCCAGAATCTCGCCCCATGTGTAGTGTTTTGAAATCATGTTTGAGAATCAGCATCTTATAATCGTGACCGGGCCATGGGATAAGGGGCGCACACCACGTAAAGAACAAAGGAAATTGCAGCACTTGGTGACGCACTCTCCAGCTCACACTCTGCAATTCCTTTCTGTGAAGTTAAGCCTCGGAAGAAATACACTGGCGCAATTCCTATAGAGTCTTAAATGATTGATAAATATACACAAGAAAAAAGCTCCGATTACATATTGCTGGCTGCTCTGTCTAACTTTCCACCTGACGTTCTAATTTTCTACAATTGCTGGATCGCCAAAAAAGAGGCAGCAGTAAGCAACACGCCCAAGTGTTATTCGAAATGATTGGGCGTAAAGCGTCTGATGATTATCTGACTCGGATTTCACAGAGCTCGAGCGTAGCACCCGTCGACAAAGCCTCATCTCCAAACCGACGTCTTGAGGAGTTCATGAACGACGCGACGACTCCACATCTTCCTTCACAGTGACCAGCCTGCTGTTGCCCACGGCGAACAATCGAATGGTATCCAAGTACTCCTCATCAGTGCCTCCTTGCAGCGTCGCCATGGATTCCGACTCACTGTCCCCTTGCAAAATGGCCACCACCCGCTCCRTGATAGGCCTCCGGTCAGCCGCGTTTTGGATGCACAGGAGAGCTGTGTTGATCAGCCGATGCACATCCTGCATTTCTTCGTCTTGTAATCTTAGTGTTGGTTCTACCATGTCCATCAGTCTCTCCTCACGGTGSAGCTCCCAAGCCTGCAACACCAGAATCTGTATTATAAACAATTTTCGCGCGTAAGGTTGAGGATAATGAAACCGTTAGTGACAAGATCCTGTCTCCAAACCCTGAGCCCTAACCGCTGTTACCAGGAGCAACTCATCTATTCCTACGCTTGATACGAATTCAATTAGCATGATCGTAGCTAAATGCCCATGGAAATCAAACATCTGTTGTCACTTAAAGTGATCTACAACCTCTCACTTTGAAACTGCATCAGAGATCCACACACAGTGATGAAGAAATTCGATCTACAACAGATTTGGATTGTGAACTTACAGGTCTCTCCACAGGACTACCGAAAATCACACCTATTCGCCGATTCAAATGCTGTTGAAATGCTTAAAGTGACGCAAAATGGCTACCTCTTCCTCCAGTAAGCCGTATCACCCCCTCGATGCTTCACTTCAACAGTGAGTAATTGTAATAGGAGAAGGCATACTTACCCATTTGCAGAGATACATTTCGTGCGGGGAAAGTTTATCATCAATAGCTCTTCGCCCACCGACTTACAAGCTCCAAGTTTACATAAAACTCCAAAACTGAAACATCTACTTTGTCACTCAACTGACCATAGGATGCGTATTCAGTTGCCAAGTATCCTCTGTGCACACACGCCCAAACTCCAACGTAAGTCAAGCTTCTGCGCTCAGCTTCTACCTTACACCATATATCACCTTTCCATACATGTGAAAAAACAAGGTCAGCGTAAGTTCGGGACTCACTTGGTTCCAGCGACGTGCTTGGTGAATATGTAACTTATCTTCATCCGGGAACAGCAAGGCCAAGCCAAAAATCTGCTATTTTTGCTTCATACTTTTGGGTCAATAAGATGTTACTAGCCTTGATATCTCGATGTATGATCTGCGGATGAACAAGTGCATGAAGGTAGTTAATGCAAGCCACAAGCCACTCCCAAGCAGATCTTCATTCGCACAGGCCAACTAAGGAGGACCTTGTTTGGACTTACTGTAGAAAATGCATGGTGAATTAGATGATAGGCTCCCAAAAATCAATTGAATCAAATCATACTCTTGTCATTTAAGTGGTTTGTAGCATAGGAATGCATACGCACTCAACGTAATATAATTAACCAATTCTAGTGTGGTCCCTTTGCCTCCTACAAAACTAGGGACTGTGGAAGTTGATGGTCACTTCAATTAAATCCCTCCCCAAGAATATAGGCGGGGAGGGCTATTCCATCCTTTAAACAATAGGCTTCACAAGAGACCTAAAGGAGGAAGTCTTTGGGTTATAGAACGCTCTGACAGTCTACCCAATTCCAAGGAACTATTTTAGACGTTTGAAGTAATAGAACAAGTTACCAATAATATGGAATCTAAAAGTTGGGAGACTTTGACTCACCTAGAAGAACATGCTAGTTACAGTTTGAATATCATAGTTATCTATGTATATGCTTGTACACCAGCAACCTTTGTTTTTCACGAATGCAGCATCCTTTCAAACTCACAAGGTTTAAGTGCTTCATTCCAGTTAACCCTAAACCCTAAACCCTAAACTACCTCATTCAAGAATTCATCTATACCCTGATTAGTGTTGGCGAATAATTGCTTCACACCCACCACATGTCCTTTTGACCATATGCCCTGCACCAAGTGAAAAAATGATGTCATAACCACTAAATGATAAGGATAGTACTTCAAGTGCCCAAGTTACTGTCTGTTACAGTACATGAACACATCTTTGCAACTCTACCTACTAGAGCAATATCCAAAATTGAGGAGAGTGCTTCTGGAATGAAATATCTATAATTTAGGGATCCAATTATATTGTATTGAATTTACTCCCTGCATGATTCATTGTGGGTGTTCAAAAAGATTACCTTGAATACTGCCCCGTAGGCTCCTTTGCCCAACTTCGTATCGGCGTGGAAGTCTCGTGTAGCAGTTTTAAGCTAATTCTAGGGGAATATTGTAGGAGCGCTTGACTTCAATCTCTTCAAATTCTGGACAAAATATATGTTTTAGTGCTTCTCCAAACGACACCCAAAATTGTACCAAACTCGTTTCACATGAAAATACATTGCAATTCTTGAGTTGCCTCTCGAAATGAATCCGTAACAAACCTAAGCAGGACGAGTAGGACTCCATGCATGATGCAGGGGAAAATACTTACTTTGTCGAACCTGCAGTTGGAGATACCGTTCGTATCTTTTTACTTCTATGAAATAGAGCAGCCAGACTGATCATAAGGACCAGTAAGTTAGAGATGATACAACAGTCACCACAACAATCGTTCATTAAATTACTGTACAGTACAGTACATAATCTGCAAACTTACTATACCCCAAATTGAGAGCAACTAAGAGGTACTCTAAGAAATAGACAGGGTAATGCTACTCAAAAAATTCGGATCGAGGTGCTTAATCGTTTCCCAATTCGGCAGAGATCCATTGAACCTGTTGGTGGATAAATTTCTGCAACGACTTTCTAGGGTTAGGTCTTCTGCTTCAAAACACACACAGGCCCTCATAAACGTAACCGTGAAAGAGGAAGTTCTTACAAGCTGACGAGCTGCGTGAAGTGTTCGAATGCAAGTTCAAGAATCTCTCAATTTCTGAAGCTATTTCATAGTGCGGATTTGGAATGACGGAAAGGCCCTTTGAACCGATTGCTACTCAGGTCCCTGTTCCGGTGATCCAATGCCAATCCAGGTCGTGAGGTCATACATTCTTTACATTAAAATCCGGGGAGGCTTATTCTGCGATTTTAGAGGCAAATTCCGTGGCAGAATCAGTCGGTCGATGATTCAACAGGCCAATCCCGGTGGTTGCCTCCCCATATTTTAATGTAAGAGAGCAAGCCTTACAGGGCCGATTATGCCCTTGCTCGCGCAGCCTGGGCTCACCCTCCAGGCTCGCCGAGGCACGCTTGCCAGGGCATATCATCCCTGTAGGGCCTGTTCTCTATTACAAATACATCCTGAGGTCCATTTGAATTCTCGGGTGAATGCTAAAGGATATAGTTAACAAGCAGCATTATGCATTGCAAGCCATTATTTTCACAGCGTTGCAAGATTGTCGACATTCGACCCTGACATTTGACCCTGTGAATCACCATCATCTTTCCAATAAATTAATAGATTTTTCATATGGTGTCCAAACAATGCATAATAAGGGAATCTAGAATCCTCCTTTGACTTTGAACAACATCCAACAAAGAATTATGCAATTTAACCTTGAATAGACAAGGCCTATTACCAAGGTACTTAGCCAAAACACCCTAAATCTCCCATGTTTTAGATGAAGGATTTTAAGTGACATTCAATGTAGCAAACCATGTTTTTATGTCAACAATAATGTTCATCATTGTGCATTTCAATTCATTCAMCATTTACAGTGAATGCAACTTACAATCTAGGGTGGCAATTCACTCAATAGGTACACTAGGAAGGTGACATGGGTGACAAAAGGCCCACTTTCATATATATGTTCTTGCTAGGGTTTGATTGTCATGTGATCACAAAAGAGACTTACACTATTTTTGAACCTTAGCATGCATAAAATCAGTACATCCTTCAATATATCCAAATCCTTATATCCAAATCCTTGGGTGCAACAATAACATCCACCATGTCAACAATAACATCCTAGATTTCCAAAAAATGTAAAGGAATGTTTTACAAATGACAACTTGGACAAAGAATATAATGATGTCACACAAGCAAAAGTTGTAAATTGTGATTTATAAGGTGAAGCWGGCCATTTCAGACATTTTGCTCAAAGTGGACACCTATGAAATGCTTCACTAGAGTTTTGCATTCAATCTATAATGAGGATTCTTTAATTCATGAGATTTTGGCCACAATGGGTTGATCACAATGTGTACACTAAATTAATGTACCCCTGCAGTAAACAAATAGATGAATCTAAACAATTCTCGGAGTACATTCCAAAAATAATAGCTACCGGCACATCTTTACTTGAATGTTAGGTGGCTCCAGAGCTTTACTGATTCACGTATGAAACAAACAAAAAGAACACATGGAATAACACCTTGAGCAAGAGCATGTCTACACGAAGGTGTTAGGCCTGGATGCCTTATATGTTGTCTTCAAGCTCCTGGTTGGTGGGCGGATCTTGCGGTAGGTCAATGGGAACTTAATTTTGGAGTTATGGAACTGCTTGGTGTTCTCACGCTTGCAGAGCGATACTGGAATAGTTGCAGTCTTGATGATCTGGATGCAAGGGGACCGCACCCGATGTCGAGAAGCCATCTCATCGTACATCTGCTCCACTGCTCCATTGAGAGTCAGATCTCGGTACTCCTTGTACATGTTGTGGTAACCAGTCCGGCTCTGATAGCGCACCCAGATACCATAGTTCTTGATGGTGGTGGGGTACTTCTCAAAAATCTGAAGATAACCACAAGCTCGTTTAGCAGGACTTCGTACCCTTTCTCCACTTACTTTGATCTTAAACATCTGAACTATTCTGAATATAACTATAACGTGAACTCTCATTTAAAATAAGCACCAGGATACATTCTGTAATGTAAACTCTTGAAGGCTTAATACTCCTCGCATGCATGAGGACGCCAGACACTACGCTCTTCGTAACAACGCATCCAAGTTTAAAGAGAGGACGATTCTGAAGGACTGAGTAATTGGATCCAGCGGATCAGCTGAACCTCAAGGAATCCAAAAAATCTTCTGGACACTTACTTAATAGGCCAGTGATAGGCAATATGGACTCCCCTAAAAACAACTTCGTAATACCGTCTCTCCTCATCGCTCAATGCTACTGCTGGGGATGAGTCTTCGGCTTTAAACATGCAATGAGAAATATGCGAGCACAGAGATTCTAGGTACCTCATTGATGGCCAAGAGCTGACCGTGAGACTTCTTGACCTTCTGCAACTTTCTGAGGAAGTACCTGTAAAAACAACCATGTCCCCCAAAACCAAAGAGAAATCAAATGCCGCACAAACCACGTTAACAGCATTCATAAAACTGATCAGGTATTCGATAATAAGGTCAGCTCAAGATACAATTCAACGGAAATATTGCCAGCTTAGCCGCAATCCCGTCGATGATTTCTTCAGGGGGTAATGATAACGTTTCCGAAGGCCGAACTAGAAATAAAGAACGCAAACACTTCGAAAATAAGAGTGGCAAGGACGTACCAAAACTTGGACTTAGCGCGCACTTCGTCGGTGGCCCATAGCTTCATGCGGTAAGCCTTCGGGGTCTCCTTGGCGGGAGTTGGAAGGGCCCGCCCCACAACCTGGTACTGGTGAAACTGTTACAGCAAACTGACACGATCAGACACCTCAAATGCAAGTAAAACTTCCACAAACGTGCAAGCAAATGCAGGATTTCAAGAAACTTTCCATCACGATATCCATTCTTAAAAGTGTTGCACACCAAAATGAACATGAATGTGTCTAATCCATTTGGTATTTACAGAAATGCTGGACTCATAACACCAGAACCCTAACAAAATTACCCTCGCGTTCACGGTGCTTTCTTCTAGACAAAAAGATGTGACAGCAAAACTCAAAGGAAACGAAGATTACTCACCCGGAATGTCATGACTGCGTGCTAAAAAATCCCGGAAATGCAGTGTAATCGAGAGCTCCTGTCTCCCGACCCGACACGCTTGGAAAAGAGCGAGCGAGAGGAACGATGAGGGCTTTCAAGCAGCCGATTCGGAAATTAGGGCTTGGAGTCAGCGTTCACACTAGGTAGCGGGCACTGAAACCCACTCTCTACTTTCTGTTGATCTCTCCGTTTAGAGCCTTTCCATCGGCCGTACCAATACATTATTTTGTTGAATTTTACAGCGTAGGCCCACTTGTTAACCATAGCATTTGAGCATAGAATTTATGAGCCCATGAACCTAAGAGTTTATATTATAGACACCTCTTATGATTATAGGTGACTATGTTATAGGTACCTATGTTGTAAACTCTTTTCATGTTATAGTTCACCTATGTTATAAGTATAAATGTTATAACACCTTCAAATGATTGCAAGTACATATTAGGTTCAAGGCTCATAGGCTCATGTGTCTTTGCTCATGCTTTAGCATTGTTGCTTGTTTACACAACCCATGTAACCCAATATGCATACTTTCAACTAATTGCAAGTCTCTTTAGGTGTGTCCTTTCGTGATAAAAGTGGTATTAATCATGTAAATACAAGACTTGTCCCAAAGGTAGTAAACTTATATTGATTTAATCCATTATGAGGTTCTAATGATTTGTTGCTAGATTCCAAATCTTGTTAGAGGATTTTAGTCAATGCATTTGCCTCCCTTAAAATATTCATCTTTGTTGGGAAGACATGCAAGGACCTACTTGGAGCTCTACTATTGTCTATTAATAGAGTCAAAAAAATTGTTCATTGATATTGATAGGATATGAATATTACAATGGACATTTTGTCAACAATATCATTGTCTAATACCAAGTGAAAACTTATTTTTAATTTGCAAATACAAAATAGAAGTTATCATGTATATTTTAACAACTTGTTAATTGTAGAAGCAATGGAAAATACAAAATTTAATTAATTAGTTATAATTACGTCCTACACTTGCTTGCCCTAATATCAAAATCATTAAATTTTTAACAAGTAGTAATACAATTTTTATTTTGTTAAAGATATAACCAACATCATGCAAATAAAATGTATATTTTTTATATTATCTCAAACAGTACAATCATGTTGTCTCCATTTGAACTTTATTGAAAATTTACTCCAACAATTAAACCACATTCATCTTAAATTCATCTACATTAGCATAAAATAACATGTACTACTCAAATTCTAGTATTAATTGAATTTATTTGCGCATTCTTCTTCAAGAAACATGCTACCCTTTCAAAAAAGTAGATAGCTATAGATGGCAAACTTAATGGTAGATCCTAGCAGTAATTGTTTTATTTCATTCAAGATTTCAAAGTTCTTGTTTTTTCAAGAGAATTGGAGATGCTCTTTGAAAATAGGGTAAAATTTTAAACTGTATTATTCAAGAATAAATTTTTTTGCTAAGTTCCTTCTATTAATACTTTTCTAAAAATGTTTTTTAGTGGATATTGATACATATAATATTCAAAATTTACAAATCTTAAGATTTAAAATTACTACATTTAAACAAAATCTTTCATATTTTATTTGAATAGAAAAAACATGATTAAAAATATGACAGTGAAGATCAACATGTTCAAAAGAAATATCTAAAAAATTCTGATAATAAAAACATTTGACTTTGCCCCCATAGTTTGTAGTCAAAGTACCTCCAATGCTAGCCCAAATGCATTTAAAACAACCAATGTTTTTTATAATCATCCACATCATATATATTTATTTTCAAATAATAGAAAACTTTCTACTAAAAGGTTGAATTTATTTTCCAATTCTATCCAATATCCAATGGTCAAGGTTGGTAAGAAGTATTCCTAAAGACAATGCTAAAAATCTTGGGATATTATTTTTTAAAACGTATGGAAAAAATGGATATGTTTATTTCCAGGCGTCTACCAAATTACATTTGGAAACTTTAATGAAATATTCAACAAAGAATGTCAACCTTGACTTTTGTGTACGGTATTGCCTAATCAAGACAACTTCAATAAAATGTCCATGTCACATTCATGCCTATTTTTAGGTGCTCATTTTGGGGCTCTTTCACGGGGAAATCACTAGCGATTTTTAGAAAACTACGTGAGTTAAAAGATAGGGTCCATTTAATTCAAAGGGAAAAAATTTTATATAACTTTTAGAGCTACCTTAGGGTCTATGTATATATATATATATATATATATATATATAATAGGATATGTAAAAACATCATATAGTAGGAATTTTTATTAATAAGTTAGTCTTGATAGATAGGAGTTGTACAAATTTTCTATATTATAGTGAGTATAAGTGTTGACAACATTAGGAAAAATATGAACCCTCAAAGAGGCCGCGACCTTGCTGCTGCAGTGGTGCAATTACGGAAAAAAAAAATTAAAAAAAAAAAATTAAAAAAAAAAAAAAAATTCCGAGAAATGACGGGGCACTAGTACGACCACGTCAGATATGGCAATTTTAATATTTTTTTTTTAATTTTTTAATTTTTTTTGTAGTGTATTTTTTAATTTTTTTTTTTGAAAAATAATTTTCTCTACTGTCACCGCGCCACGCCGCGAAGCGGCCCCTTTGAGGGTCCATATTTTTCCTAATGATAATTTTGTGTGGATGATAAAATGTGCACAATCCGATAAATGTTGGGGATGTCCTCTATCAATTTCTCACTATTGTTAAAGCATTTCAGCTTGTCTATAAAAGTGTCAATATTCCAACAATGTAAAGGCATCTAAAATCTATTGCTCTAAGAAAAAAACGTTGATTTGTAAATCTACAATGAAAGCTACAAGAAAGTAGGGGTATAAATGACTTGTCCACAATGACTGCAACAACAACAATGATTGCAAAATGATTGCAAAATGACTATTTTACAATCATTGTTGTTTGTGTAGTCATTGTGAACAAGTCATTTATACCTCTATTTTCCTATAGTGGAAGGATGTATGACAAAGGATTTTCTTCTTGTAAAGATCCATTAAAGAAATGTTTTAGATTTGGAGGTACCTTCACTCCTATGGGGCATAGGGTTAGTGAGGACTTTGGACTAGCTATTTCAAGTACTCATGTGTTTGAGTACAAGGCGAATAGGACTTGCTTTGGTTATTAGATTGATGATATTGCTTTAGGGAGATTCATGTTATTGCTATTCTAACATTTTTGATATTGTGTGAAGTCTTAAAACAATGACAATGACAAACATTCAAAGAACAATAAAATTAAAGCAATAACAGGTCTTCATACTTGGTTTGAATGTCATGATTGTTTTATGCTCATGCAATGTTGCATGTTCCTTTCTGTACTAGATTGATTAAAATACATGGCTTAGAATTTAGAAATATCCAAAACTAAGGTTGAATTGCACATTCTTATTTATTATTATGTAAAATTGTATTATGGAACTAGCACCTCATATATCAAAAAATTAAGTATAAATGTAAGTCATTGGTCTTATAGTGTATATTGTGTATGTATATGAAAAAATCRGGCATATAAATTTTAGATGTAAACTAGCCCAACTATAAAAAACATTTAAAGAATTTATAAAAATTATAGGGCAATGAAAATATGCTCATAATATTTTTTTATGTAAAAATATGGTCATCTTAAATACAACAATCAAGGTAAATAGCCCTACATCAAATAACCTCTTAACTCAGGTGTATACCTTAAATTATAAGGAGTGATCTCCCCAAGGACTCTTTATAAGTAGTTAGAAGCTTTGAAAGAAAATCACTAGCAGAAAATTCAATATTTTTGTTGATTCAATCGCGTTGTCTCGGTCACTTTTTGACGGAAATTTGTTGCAATCTACAGATTTTTGTCAAAAAGTGAACGGGACAAAGCGACTGAATCAACAAAAAAACTGAATTTTCTACTAGTGAATGATACTTAAATATAACTTCAAGTTTTCTAAGAATATTCTAAAAGGTTGTTTTGTACCACTTATGGTGCAATTTGTTTTGATCCCTCTTAGTAGCTTGGACTTGCAAGGGTGAGTCTTAATCCATAGTTTTTAGGATGAAAACAAGCCATGAATGTGATACAATCAAGATTTTTTGTTATTCTAAGAAAATTACAAGTTGAGTATGACTTCAAACACTGTGTTTCTAGTACATGAATTGCAAAGAGGTTCAAATGGAGGATAATATTTCTTGATTTTTAAATTAATACTATAATCATAAAAAAAATTATTTGAGTTGTTGGGTGAGGTCACAAGATTGTTTTCAAAAATAGATGCCAAATTTTTGGAAATTTTTTCTTCTAAAATTTTTCAATAAAAAGAAAAGAAACCTTATATAATATTTACAGTTTTTAGAATCTACAAACATTATACTTTTAGTTGCTAAATATTAAATATAAATATTTTTTTCTTGTTTTGTAGTTGATTATTTTTTCATATTATACTAGTAAGGGCAATCCATTGCTCTCCATGCTACGAGTGACACCCTATTAAAAGTTTTTAGGCTCTATTCTTGGATTGGAAACCTCGGCCATGGATATTCTCACACAATTATTGAGCGTGGGAAGTAGATAGATAGTATTTGAGATAGTATCAGCTTTGATAAATTCTTTGAAGTCAACCTCCTTTTATTACTAAAATATTTATGCTTCTTTATAGCCCTACCTTTGTAATTCAATGCAGTATTGTAGGATTGGGGCACTTTTGTTAATGACACAACTTCAAAGTCTACCTTGCGACATTGGGATGCATTTGGAGTCTAAACTAATTTAATGCATAAGGGGCAAGAAAGCAAGAAGGAAGGGCCGTTTCAGGGCCATTTCCCTTGTTGTTCCCCAGCAATGCTATGAACCAGCTACTTTTGTTAGAATTTTTTTTTTAAATAAACAAATAAATAAATTACCAAAAAATATATTTTGAACAAGTAATTTTAAAAAAAAGTTCTGACATGGCACGGTCGCAACCACATCACATCGTTGCTATGGTAAGTTGAGGGACTATGGGAACTCAAGATAATTTGTAGTCTCTTCTAGCCCCTCAAATCCCCTCTAATGGAATGAAGCTAAGACTCGGGGGGGGGGGGGGGGGGGATTTTGTAAACAATGTACATGTAATATACAATGCTAAAAAATTGTAAAGTAGCATGCTATATATTATCAAATTTTACCTTTATTTAAAAAATACCATGTCTTTTAATCAATTTTATAAGTTTTATATAGCCCCCTGTTAAATAGGTGATTATCACAGGTGTATGCCAAATATTACACTGAGTGACCCCCCGAGAGCTAAGACAAAATTAATGAACATTTAAAGTCATGATTGAAATGATAGAATTTTGTAGTCACAACTAAAATATTAGAATGAGATCGGGACAAAAGTAATGGAATTTTGATGAAAAAATTATTTATGAGGATTTTCATTTTAGCTTTTTTATTTTTACAAACTCACAAATTTTTTATATAAGAGTATTTTCTTAAACCATGCAACTAAAATTGATCAAACAAGTTCTTAGAATATTTAGCGGTTTAGTTGATGCTTCAATTCAAACCATGCAAATTGTCTAACCACCTACCTATCTACCATACCTCCTACTTACTTAAAACCTTTCAATCCTCTTATTTCTTTTTTATATATTTAAAAAAAAATTGGTCTTTGTTTMAAAAAAATTGTGAAAAGTCTTAAAAAATTTCTATTGTTTTTTTAAAACAATTTTTCAACTCCTTCAATTGAAAAATTTAATATTCTTCCGTCTTCAACTTTAATTGTCTAACTTTGGAATTCAAGTTATTTTTGTTGTTGCTTCAAAATTTCTTTTTTTCTTCTTAGCTTCATTCTACTATTTTAGTTTTGGCTTCATGCCATCATTTAGGTGTTGGTCTTAATTTTGATTGCGGGCTTGCGGCTTCAAAATCACTCCATGGTTTCAATTTGGATCCAATATTTGTCAATATACACCTCAAAGGTCATTCCAAATATTAGCCAAAATAATTCTAACCTCAAGATTGTCAAATACATCTTTTCTATGAGAGGTTGTTTTAAGAACATATTTAAAAAGTACGTGCTTGAGTGTCCTTGATAATCTTAGGACCTTTTGAAAGAAAAAGTGTCCTTTGAATGTTTTTAGAAATATTTTGAGGATGGGAAAAAACATCTTTCTACTCAATTTCTTTGGAGGAATTCCTTGAATTTAATTTCAATGAATGGTGTTGGATATTCTTTTCTAGTAATACTTCAATTTTCCTATACAAGAAAATGGCAATCCTTGTACTGTAGAGTGAAGCTAGTATGCGAGCGTAGAGCGGGAGCATGGAGCATGGAGCATAGGATTTGTGAGCCTGAAAGAAATTTTCAAGTAATTATTATATTTGTTTGAAGAAAGAGGGAAATTTGTATGGATTTTTTATTTTTTATTTCAAGATTTTTTGTAATACATGACCTATGACCGTGGATCTGGAGACGTCCTAATACCGTGTGAAATAAAATTTTGCACAAATTTTGAATGTAAGAACTTCAACTTATATTTCAAAACTCTTTTTCACAACAATTTTACAGTGTAAATACTTTAAGAAGATGAGATGTCAAAGAACTTTTTTGGCAAGCATAGAAGTTATGTAAACATTGGGATCTTACATATGTAAGGCTGTGAAAATTGCAGACATCTGCAAGTTCTCTGGAAGTAAAGTATTGGCTACAACAACTTGCTTTCATAACATCTATATACAGTGTTTTTTTGAGCACACACATTTTAATCTATGCTTAAATAAATATATGTAAAATAAAGAGTAGATGCAAGAAGTTTTTGAATACAACATGCACATAAGCAATTACGTAAAACATCAAGTAGTGGCCCTTTTGTCTCACTACATATATAAAAATAAATCAAAATACAAAATAAACGTTCCACTCTATTTCTTCACCGACCATGAACTCGTAAAGATAGTGTCACAAATTACCACCACTTATGAGCTGTTTTTGCACATTAAGATGCCACTCTCTAAAACACGTTTCAATTCATTGAAACTAAAGCTAGGAGCATGAATGAAGACATCTACTTCTGCATTAAGGTGGCATATGACAACAAAAATGTAATACAAATGCTTGCAGTTAGCCCACTGGCCTCTCTTTCCAAGTGCCTTTGTTGACATTTCCTTGAACTTAGGACAAGTGCATTCAGGAAATGAACCTAGGGTAATGATGTATTCTTGACTATTAGGTGGTACACTTGAGTCAAGCAATATGATGCACCCAAAACTAGGATGTGCTATCATAGTCACCTGGAGAACAAACGCTTTCAAAGTCAGTGCAGAAGCACAATTGTTTGCTTGTTTAGTTGTTGGAGCGTTGGAGTTTCGGCGTATCTTTTTCCCGGACCTTGTACTTGGATGCTCCGTAGGAAATGCTGGAACTTGAATCAGTGACATATCATATGGTAGATTGTGATCTCCAAACAATCTCTTCGGAGAGATTGGAACACGTTGAGGAAGATGGAATCCTGCATTCTGAAGCTCCATCATCTCTTTCTTTGTAAAATTTGTCCACAACTTCACTGGCCAAATTTCTGGTATTTCTGGTTTCGAAAGAACCCACTTCCGTTTTGAACCTTTTACACAACGTTCAATGTCGTCATTGCAAAAAAAAAATTGCATCTCCTCAACCGTATTTTTCTTGTAATTGTCCATGTTCCCTGTATAGATTGGTGCTGCGGTTCCTTTATTGCCTTGTACAATCTTTGCAACACACTTCTTTCTTGTCAATGCTTGCAGGGCGAAGCATGCCTTTGCAGACGTCTTTGGTAATCGAGCTATATGCCACTGTGACTCATCGCAGGCTGTTTCTTCAATGGCTGTCGCTTGTGGTGCCTGTGGATTTAGGATTTTGGTAGGAGCCTCAATAGACATTGTGAATTGTGGCTCCTCTTCACTTTCATCTAATAGTGGTTCCTTAGAGATAGTATCCAATGCAACTCTAGAAGAAGTTGTGCATGTAGACCTTGTCTTGGCATGTGGTCGAGAGAAATTGATCTTGTCGGGGCGATGTGAATCATGCTCTGAACCCGGAGGCAAGTCTGCCATCCTCTTCCGAGATCCAAAAGTTTCCTCGCCTTCAAAGTGAGGATCCTTTGTACAATATTCTCCAGCCCCTGGGACATTGGCCATTGCAGCATGAAGATTTTTAGGATTACCCATGCGTTGGGCATACCTTTGGGCAACCCAAAGTTAAAGTTCTTCTTTTCTGGGACCAGTTCCTGGATTGTCACCTTTCAAATATTGATAATAGCAAACCATCTGCATGAATGCCCTAACATAATCGTCAACTATAGCAACGTATAAATCATTCCCTCAATTTCCTAATTGTTGTAGCCATTTGTTATGGACAGTCTCGGCAAGATTGCAAGACGGCATCTGTGCAAGTTCTTTTGTTGGCAGATCCTATTTGAAAGACCAGTAGACATTAAAAGATAAATCAAGGTATACTTATAAAACTGTCATTTATGTCTCATCAATTGTATTGAAGGGCCACACTTACTTATTAATGAAATCAATATATTTAAATGAAAAATGATAATTATAAGAATATGGACATGTAGAAGAACGTGCATTACAGCCGTGAATAAGCTTGCATTCAGAAGTTAACAAATCATGTGCTTACCAAGAATCCTCCCCATTGTCTGAATCGGAAGTGCCAAAATGCTAACCACAGTTCTAGCCGTCAAAGTCCCTCAATTGTCGTTGTGCCAGAAGAATGCCACCATGTACGAATGGCATGAAAACGGATGTCGGACTCAGAGGACGATGTTGCATCTTTGTACTGCTTGCACAACTTCCGATGTTGATCTTGAAGGTCAGGTCGAATATCTACCTTTGCATGCTTCTCCATTGACTGAGTCCAATGGAAGAGACAAGTCCGTTCACAATTGAGCATAGATTTAGATGCATCGCCACCTCCATAAATAATTCTCACCACATTCCAGTTTGCCATCGCATAGTCAGCCATGAAGCCCTTGAAATATGGCAGGACTATATCATACTTTGCCATTACCGCATTCAAATTTGTCCAAAAATTGCATTGGGCAATTACATCCTTAGATTGCATATCACATACGGCAATAGTCATTACATGGCAGAAACTTGAGTCATAAACATGACAGGCCATTGTGGTCCGTTGCTTCACTCGCTTTACGTGATCAAACATGATCCAAGCATCTTGAAGGTCACCACCTGGTTGCATTCTCATTACCAAATCAATGCCACTTTCTGGACCCAACTCAAACATTTTAAAGACAAAAACCTTGTCTGAATCAGATCCTTGACTTGAAAACTTATTCTTTTGGACAAAAGACCAAGTACTACATCCTCGGAGTTTAGTAATACTGTCCATGATCCCGAATCTCCGGAAATACTTGAAGGTTGTCACTTCATTTCTAATGCTAGGTGAACTCATATATTTGCATTTCTCAAGAACGGGAAGCAGTTCTTTCATTCCCAAATTTGCAGAAGAAGCTCCTTCAGGTCGAAGAAGCAATCCTCCCAATAATTCCTTGCTTGCTTCTAAGACAATTGAGGAATTAGTTGCAGATGGAGTCCTCTCCACTTGTTCGGAAATGAATGAACAAATTTTTGCCTTAGAATCACGACAATCTCCATCTTTCACCGGGTGCTCATGAACACCAAAGTGAACACATGCTCTTTTCATTTCTTTGCCACCAACCACATAATATATTTTGCACAGGCAAGATGAAACGCAAGACGGAATAGTGCAACAAATTTTGCATACAATTGTCGAACCTGAAGGGGGAACAGCACCAACCTCAAATGGTGCTGGAGAACACCCATCCCATTCGGTCTCATTTACGGCTGCTGTTTGGTGCACGCGATTAAAGTAGTTGCAATTTCTGTTCTCACAATGAAGATGGCCTACACATGAAGCAGTTCGAAATGTCAGTCCGTCCTCGTTCTTGATGTTGGTTGTATGTGTATTGGACCAAACATGCCCGTCATAACGTTTTTCCATTCCACCCATAAGCTTTGCTTGAGGCTGCGCACCAACATTTTGAAGYGGCGGCAACTCAAAAATCACGTCTCCATTGAAAACTGGTGGAACAAAATCAACTTCATGTACTGCAATTGAATCATAATCAATCTTCTTGAATGGATTCCTTGATCCCTTGGTGTGACAAAGCTTCCGTAGATAGGGAATAAGGGACTGCCCTCTAATAGATTGGATTTGAGGTTCTATTGTTGTAGGAGGCAAAGAAGATGATTTTGGAACGTGCGGTACAGGAGGCGGAGTCTCTTGGAAGCATTTGGAAGGTGGTGACATATCCTCAGAATCGTCGCTCTCAATTGTAATGACATCTATACCAGGCTCAATTTTTATCCTTACTGACAAAGGTGTTTGCTGAATCGACGTGCTAGATAATCTAGGTGTTCCTTCTTTGGAGGTCGCTCCTACGACTTCAGCACTTAAACCATATGCTAAATACCGTCCCGGTCGCAAATGCCATTGCTTGCAAGGGCTATCACTAAAAGGCTTTTGACCTACTGTGTGTGTCAATTCGGCGGTAGAATTGTCGAAGACCTCTTCGTCAATATGAATAGAGTGCTCAAATAAACAAAATCAAACACTCAAACGGAATGATGTAACTACAGCAAAACCCAATTCACCTATTGGAAACGTCATAGGCACTGCCTCTCCTGGAGCCCTGATAACTACCATTGCATTGCACGACATGGTGACACTCATTGCATTCTTGAACTACCTAATTGTAAATTGTATTCAAATTGGAGCATAGGAAGAGTCCTTGGTTTGAAAAACGGACGGAGGTAGTAGTGCTCAATAGGAACATCTAAGTAAATGAAAGCATATTTATGTCAATAAAAGTTTTGAAATATAAGTAATTAATACCCGCCAGCAAATCGAAATTTGGTAGGTTTCATACATGAACGGTAAATTTACAATCATTAGAGGTACGCCAAGTATTCAATGAACAAAATTATAATTTGGAAATCAAACCGTCATTTAGGTCATTGTCACATATAGTATTTGCATTGAGACTTTTGTCATGGCTATAGGTATTTTTTAGACTTCACAAATCATGATCAAGCATTGATATTTTGTTTTTATTCCCCCACATAGGAAGAGAAAGACGGAAGGGACGGCTGTGAAGACAAGGAACCAACTCCTGGTTCACGCGAGTGCAACAAGTTGGTATCAAGCCCGACTGAAGCGCTTGAATCGAACGCGGAGCAAATCCAGCCAACCGTGGTAATGTCTCCCATACCAAAAAATTAGTTTAAATTTCATTGGCCAACTTCCTTGGCTTGTTGGTTCGTTAGGGCAACAGCCGTGGCTGGTTAGGGCAATTCCGATGGTCGCAGGAGTTCACTATTTGATCTCCAGCTACTCTCTCTCCGATCGGGTATCAGTTGGTGGCTGTTGCTGCAAGGTCGATTTCACACTGCCCTCGCCACCGACGTGATCGAGAGCTCAACCAATCTCTGCTGCATCAAGGTGTCTTCAACGGTCACCGCAAGGTCTCTGCGAGCGGTCTGTGAGGTTTCGTATTTCTTTGCTGTGCACATCTATAGTGTTTCGTTATTTCATTTGTTTATTGTCAGCGTTCAAACAACCTAAATAGCAGAATAGCAGAAAGGTCAATGCGATTGATTCAGGCCGTGCTAGTTGGTTCAGTCACGAACTTCATGACAAACCCTAAGCTACTGATTTTTTTATTTAAAATCTTGCGAAGCTATGTCAAAGGGCTTTGCCGTAGTGCAATACAATCGTGGAGACTTTCTAGATTGTGCAGTCCCAAGTACTTCAGCTTTGTTATTTCGAGTTCCTTCCATTTCCACTTTGTCTCTCGATTTCATAAATTTCAGGAAATCAATGCAACTAAGCTTCAATTTGAGAATACAGCATTGCTCTAGAATTGTCTGGGAGTAGCAGTCCTCTATACAGTCCGATTTTCCAGAACCTTCAGGGCTTTGAGAACCGGTATTAGTTAATACTGAATAGGCGGAATGCCGCCTCCTTGTCAGAAATTGCTTGCAAAATCTTGATTGAGAATTGACATGGTGAGGGTGAGTATGTAAGCCGGAATTCCAACTGTAGCATACCTCGAAAGATTCTGTCGCAGACAGCCACTAGAGTTCGGCACTCCGACTTGTAGCTCGCAACTTTTATCTGGGTTTTTTGAATTCGAATTTGGGGCTTTGAACATGAAATCCCTGTCGTCCTTAGGCGTTCTCTTTTCCATTTCGAGGATGGATATGGAGGTCGACTGAAGAGGGCGCTGTTCCGATCGAAGGAGAATCTGAGTCCCAGCGGTCTAGAATTTGTACGTTTTGTGGAATTTCAGGTCGTCGTGACCTTCAAATTTGGTTCATTTTCCCCTGAAATAATAGAGTCCTAGTAAGGTGCTTGAAAATGAAGATCAGAGATCTGTTTTGTTCAACGAATAATTGGCTTGTAGCGACACTAGATTATCCTGGGTTTTTTATCCCGAAGCTCTAAGTGAGTTCAGATCCCTTCAAAAAACATGAAAGATTCTTGTGCTCTGTTGTCAACCTCAAACCGATTATGATGGAACGAAATTATTGTGGACGTACTAGTTTTCAAGGTTGGCATGTTCCTGACCTCCGATTACGTGCTTTAGAGGCTACGAGTTTGTTCTATCATTACGTTTTTATTCAACAAAGTTAGTTGTCAGCATTATTACGAACAGAACGACATTCTTCTAATCCTGAGGTAACCGTCTGATAATTTCAGCTGTGGTGTTGTCCGTCCACGCTTGCTGTCGGTCCCGACAAGGCTCAGTTGATTTCGTTCTTGCAACTGCATTTCCTAGATTCCAGTTAGGAACTACTTGTTCTATCAGTTCAATTGCTTACCTTATTCCAATCCAGGGTTTAATTATGTCTACAAACAGAAGCACTCAGTATTGCTTGACGGAGTTTTGCTATAAGCTTTGCTTGAGGAACTCCTGTTTTTGTCGAGGGATTTGGCTAGTTCTGAAATCACGTTAATGTCGTTAAGGTGGCCCAATTAAGGGCGGATATGACCTCCTTGAGTACTCCACGTAGTTCGCAGAATTTCAGTTGCGGAGCGATCTTCCCGACCTTGCTGTCGGCACCGACGACTGAATTTCATGGCCATAGTTCAAGTGGTCCATTGGTCCCTCGAGAGTTGAGTAGGGGGATTTGTTTTTGTCGGGGGATTTTTTTGGTCGGAGATTGTTTGCTGTTGGGCTTTAGCTGCACCTCCAACCATAATGCAGTGCCATCGGCACCAACGGGTTAGGGTGCTCTCGGCGCAGTTGGACAATTTTGAAATGACGTTAATGTAGTTAAGATGGCCCAATTGAAAAAAGGTTATAACGTCCCCGAGTACTCGAAGCCGTCCAAGGAATTTCAGCTGCGTAGCGATCTTCCCGACCTTGCTGTTGGCACCGACGGCTGAATTGCATGGCCGCAATTCAAGTGGTCCCTTGGGAATTCAGTTGGGGGATTCTTTTTCTGTCGGGGATCGTTTGCTGTTGGGCTTCAGCTGCACCGCTAGCCAAAATGAAGTGCCATCGGCACCGACGGGTTATAGTGGTAGCTCTCGTCGGAGTTGGATTTACATAGTTTTAGATGGATTGGCCATTTGCTTTCGAACCCTAAACCTCATTCAGTTTATTTTTATTACATATTTTGATCCATTATGGAGTGGGATCGCTTGCCTTGTAAGTTCTAAGCGTATCATTAGAATGACCTTCATATGTCGTTCATTGTCCTTTGATTCCCAAAAGAATCTGCTGCAGTCACTTGAAATTGAAGATGTAGTCGGCAGCAACGGAAGGGTCCAACGTGCAATGCCGTTGTTGGCTCTAGGACCACTAATCCAAGATTCTTTAGATTAACATAGAAATCAATGTCAAATTCGACAATAAACACATTTGAGATATTGAGCTTATCATCTTGGTGAATTCTTGGATATGCATTATTAGTTTGATTTTTGAAACTRTAATCTTTTATTTTATTTTCAAACTAAGAATATGATTACTGGATACACGTTTGTGGTTTATATAATTGATACCAAATGTTTTAAAYGTYACATGCTTTTTAATCATTATGTGGACCTGAAAGATGTATATATTTGGAGTTATTTTTATTTGTCTAGTTCCATTTGATGTGATGACTCGTAGTTTCTTATGTTCATCTTTTAGAAATATATGCCATATTACCTGTTGTACTAATGCATGTATTGATATTGCATTTTGGAACTTGGGATTCTATTCGTCTTGGAGGCATGGAAAACATAAGGAGAGTATTGCATTCGCATGTCGAGACCATAGCTAGAGATGGCTCTAACAACCAGGTTAATAGAGTCATATACAATTAATACAGTCAAGGAGTTCTTAAATCTTTCAAATGTATGAATAAGTGGTTTCCTAATATCTTTTTAATTGTATGGTCCAAGCTGCAATGGGGACTGAAAGCGATGGAATTTCTCTTATGCCTGAAATCCTTGAGGAGAGTGAAACAGATAATGAAATTGTTGAAGGTTGTAAGCAAAGCAAAGATGAGTTGTGTATGACACAAAAGGTCAACTCCATTGAATGCATCGAGGCTATGCGAATATCTCCAAAGACAGAGTCACAGTTTTATATTCCTTTGTGCCGCATGATTCCAATGCCCATTGTTCGTCCGTCTTTAGACTCAGATATTAAAAGATTGGAGACAGAGTTCACTCATGGCTATAGACCTGGATCAAGTGTTTTCTATGTGTCTATTTGCAATGACAAAGGAGAGACACAGACCCTATCTGACAATGATAAGAAAAACATGAGTCCGTTGTGGAAAGTGGCAAGTGACCAATTTGACTCTCAGCTCCAACAAAGCAAACACCTTCAGCACTTGGTGGGGCGGATGTTTTTCATATGCGATGGAAACCATAGATTTAAGGCCTGAACTAGCTTCATTGATCGATTACACAATGACAACCCGATATGGCACTATTTTGTAGACAGTATTTGCTTATATCCATCTGGCAAAACAAGGCTTCTTCTACATGCCATGCATGATATAAACAAGTAAGAATTCTTATTTCTTTACTTGTTAGTTTCATTATTATGTTAGTGTGCTTGTGAAGGTGTCTCCAATGATAATATGGTATTGTTGATAAATCRTTGTTTATTTCTTCACAGATCCACTGAAAATAGTCACGTGAAGACCAATCTTGTGCATACCTTGCACCAAATTCGTGCTACTGGAATGCAAAGTTTAGAGACTTTTAAGGATATTCTTTCAGAATGGGAATTCACGAAATGTTCCTGCACTTGGTGATGAGTTCTTGCTTGAGGTGAAATTTCAAATCTCTTTTTGCCTAGCTTTTTCTGGGATTTGAAATCTTTAAAACAAATATGTTATTCTCTCTATATGTTTTATGCTTTGCTTTTGGTATTGATGAAGTGCACGTTTTTTTGTGTAGGTCACTTCGCATTGGAGTAAGAATTCCAAGCTAGAACTGACTTTAGACAAGTTGCAACTTCTAGCCACCACTGTGGCTCCGGCATCATTCAAAGTTCAATGTTTGCGTTGGTGGAACTCAGGGACACTTACAAAACAAGCTGCCCACTTTCCGAGCAAGCCATTTTCAGATAAGGATTTTGAATCATGGTTGAATAAAGCGTGCTTTTGGGCTTCCGTAAGTGACCACTACTACTTTTACATTTTCCAATCACTGTTTTATTATTTTCAACTATCCATTTCATCGTGTTTTGTATTTTTGAATTTTAATCAAAGATTCATGTCATCCTTGCAGTTGGGAGAGGCATTCAATACTAAGTTCGAGAGAGTACAAACCGAAGAAGGACTCTCAGTTCAAGTTGACCCTAGTAACATACCGTTGTCTCTGGCTCAATTTGTAGAACATTGGCGAACCCGCATTTAGGCCCATGCTTTTTCCTCACTATTTCAGGGAAAAGAATCCTATTCAAGGACCAAAGCATTCAATTCCTACAGTTATACTACACGCATTGTGAAGCGAGTGTTATACAGGTAAAACTACATGAAATTCTAGTATGGTACCGCAAAGTTATATATTTCTTTCTTTGTCTTTTACCATTGTGGCTCATTTTTTTTTTCATCATTTTCAGATATATCATGTTCGAATTGGTGCCTAAAGGTGCCATGCAACAAGATCATCCTCCAAAGTTCATCACAGCATGGATAGACAAGGGTTCATTGGATCAATGTATGTATTCCCCGGGCTTAATCCGATCTTGGGGGGTATTACACTTGAACTCCGGTTGTTGGTACATTGATTGCATTGGTGGATTTTGCCCTTCGGAGGAAGAATCAAAGATTAAGGCTATTGACTAAGCAAAGAAAGCATTAGGTACGTCTGCTCATCCGGTTCCTGGCAACAATCAAATTGGTGGTGAGCACGATTCTATTGTAGATGTCTCTCATATGAGTGACAAGGAAAAAGCAAGGGCAGTGAAGCAAATGCAACGAGCTGCTGAGAAAGCCRAAGCACGAAAAGTGAAAGAAGAGAAAAAGAAGGCAGAGAAGACTTCCAAGGCTGGGTTGCTCGCAAATGTTAAGGCCATGGCTGCTAAGGCGGTTGCTACCATCAAAGCTACAGGTAAGGCGCCAAATTCTTTGCAAGTGATAGGTGTTTCAGGTGCTGAGGGCACCCAAATCTCCTCTGCTTCTCCATCACAGGGCGTTCGAAAGCGAGACTCTTCATTCATTGATCTTTCAATTTCTCGACTTTCACTGGTCCCATTATCGAATGACTTGGAGTCTTCGGAGGTAGATTCGTTTATCTTCAATGGATCTCTTCATTCTCTTCACAGCCACCGTGCTCAGCATGGGACTTTTCCTTCCGGGTGGACAGAACTTCAGTCTTTCCTTAAGCACGTAATATTGMAATTCATTCTCCGTAGTTGCCATGAATAATTTGAATGTATATTGTCTCCACCGTTTTATTGTATGTTATTATTTGGTTTTCTAATATTTCATCTTCCCATGGTTTCTATGACAGCATAAGGCAGATAAACAAAGATCATTCAAAGGTGTCATCTCCCATTATCGAGTTGTCGATCTTATGATCTTGGATATTCCAGAGGGGTTGCCTGTTCCAGGAGTGTCTAATCCTCCATTGTCTGTTCCACCTTGGAACATGATGTCTTCTACGTTTCTGAAGTCAGCGTTCGATTTCGCCAGTATCCACTTGCATGACGATGGGGCGATACTTATTTTTCATTTCGATAGAGCTCAGGTGAAATTGGATGTGAAGGGTTTCTGTCGAGCATTTCACTTCATTGTTTATCGGAAGTGGATTGGAGTTAACCGTCTCCATTTAACCAATGCTCGTGACTCATTAAAGATGGTACTCTAAATTTCTTTAGTTTTGTCATATGGATTTGTGCTTGATTATTAATTGGAATAAAGTTTTTTAAG
Organism: Pleurozium schreberi; assembly: GCA_006891605.1. NCBI lineage: Eukaryota > Viridiplantae > Streptophyta > Bryopsida > Hypnales > Hylocomiaceae > Pleurozium > Pleurozium schreberi. Next base: position 22,300 of record VACF01002417.1, on the reverse strand, counting down.
GACATTACTGATTTTCTCTATATTGGTGTGGTCATCATATGCAGACACTTTGTTTTAGCATTCAATTGCTYGTGAGGAACCTTCCCAACATTACACCTTCCCGTTTCAAGGTGCAATTGGTACCACGTCTAGATACTGCTGGAATTAGTGTTGACTCTGATGATGTACTTCATAATATTGTGACTAAGGAGTCACAACTTATGAACGGCAATATTCCATGGCGTGGACCGCAAGAAAAAGACCTTGGTTTTATGCAAATACTCATAGAATCTTTTCACTACCTGGTGATGTGGTGTTTGACTACGCTGCGGCTACAGGTTCGTCAATTTATTTGTACAATTTCCTTGTTTGGTTCTTATACAGGAAAGACTTTAATGATTTAATGATTTTAATGAAAATTTTGAACTTCTTATATGATAGGCTCTGCCATCCATGCTTGTCGGAGATCTGGCCGTCACATTGTGGCATTTGAAGAAGATGCATTGCTTTTTGAGACTCTTCTACGACCACTTATTATGGAGATAGAAGGCCCGGTTTCTAAGAAGCAACGGGTTGAAGAAAGAAGCAGTAGCTCTCACGCTGATTCAGATTCAGATTCAGATCTTGGTTCAGATTCAGATTCTGGAATCCCGAAATTTGAAGCTACAAATTTTTTCTGTACGTAAGTCCTTAAATGTTTTTTGTATTCACTAGTTACATTTGAGCTGTAATCTTTCACTTCCATAACATTTTGTGGCTTTCCATAATAATCTTTATGTTCCTGTATCATGCAGGTCAAGGGTGACTACGTCTCCTCCGAAGACCTCTATTCTTCAATCTACGTGGAACAAGATTACCCATAGCCCCCCACATTCTTTTCTATTATCGGTTTATGCGAATGGTTTAGCGCATGAGTTCATAAAGGCACCTCATGCTACATCTAGGGCTCGTTCTTTTYGTGGTGATCCTAGAATTTTGTCATTTATAGATGATGCTGCAGATTGTGACATTGACATAGAAAACTCTGACTCTAGTGTTGATTGTGAGTAGTGCGCARATTGTGACCTCTATTACTTGCTTYGGATGCTTCCGTGTATGCATTCTCATATTTATATTTCGTTGGTGAGACTAAGCGGGCCACCACCTTTTACGTTCACATTGTTAATTGTGCACTTCAAATGTTGCATACAATTGTCTTACGGAATGATCAACATTTGTATTGTTTGACAAATGTTGTCTATTATTGGCATACTCAAATGTTTTTCAATATTAGAGTTTTAATTGCCAAAATGTCATTACTAGGTTGAATAAAATCATGAAATGCCCAACATAAATTTGACAAATACATAAAACTTTGGAAATGAATTTGATGTTTCAATGGTATTTTTATACTTCTAACAAGGACTCTAGAAACATCACTTTTGGACAATCTCTAAAGATCCCATGATAACCCTTTTTTCTTTACCATCAATGTATTTCCAATAATTTGTGACAGTTTATGTTAAAATGACAGTTTAGAGTCCCTACAATCTTAAATTGAAGAGGATTTATATCGTTAAAATATAGTTTGAAGCTTTCATTTATTTGTATATGATTTTACAGATTGTTCTTTCTTTTTGGGTGTTTCATAATTATACTTGAAATAGTTTATTTTGTTCAATAATGGATATCCTACATGAATATTTTGCTATAAATACATTGAATATCTACACACTAATTTTCGTTTAGTCTAGTAATGAAAAGGAAATAAAAGGAAAAAAAAATACATGTACAATTTTACTCTAGGTGATTGCAAGAAACATCTGTACCAACCCTATAAATCTTGAGTCATTTGGAATTTTAACACAAAAGTAATGGCCAAAAAGTAGATCAGCTTGCCATATGTGACATCGAAATAGTACAATTGCTTCTTGCTTTCCTCCCTCTTCAATTTTTTCCCACAAAAACCTTTCATCACTAATCTCTATATTCTACACGGTCTTAGGTCTTTACTTGCCCACGGTAAAAGGACTTCTAATTTTAAATATCAAAATCCATCCAGAAATTGGTGTAAATTCAATGCTCTATGCTCTACGCTCTACGCTCTACGCTCATGCGACAGCATTCCCCTTAATCCTGTATCTCGGAAAATTATGCTACTTTTTCATAATTTAATTTTAGTCATAAAAATAATATTTTTGAATACGTGTCTAATTATTGAAGTGAAGGTTATTCATTTTAGTTTTTATTCCAATTAAATATTTTGAAAAACTCCTAAAATTGAATATTTTATAGAAATTGAAACTTTGGTCTTATATCCATGGAGTGCTCATTTATTAATTTTAGAATGACATAGTAAAAAAAAAACCATGAACATCTACTCAATAATATAAATCTATGGAAAAAGAATTTGATCTTGAAAATCCGATTTTGAAAATGATTGATTATGAATTTTCTATACAAGATTTAGTGCAAGGGTGTCCATTGCAATCTTGCCTTTCCATTTTAATTGGAGTAATGCAGTAAACTGCATCTTTTGAGCTCATTGTGACAAACTGTCACAATGAGCTCATTAATAATTTAATTATTACCAACCACCCCCAAGCCCCCAAAAAATTCAAAAATATTTTTTAAATTAAGTTTTTAGATTTAAATTCAGAAATTCAGAACATCCCCTCTCCCCTCCCCCCTCCTCTTTTGTAATTTTGAGAAACAGATGATCTCACAATCAATATGGGACAATCTCACAGTCAATGTTTCCCAAGTACGTATGTACGTATCAGCATCTGTATCCGTATCAGCATACTATATCCGTATCAGCATATTGTATGCATATGCGTATGTGTATGCGTATCAGAATTTTTTTGAGATCAACGGTTGTGGGGGTGGTTTGTGATTTTTATTCGTAAAATCAATGGCTGTCATTTTTTAGGAGGGAGGGGGTGGGGTCGTTAATAGCAGTGATTGCATCTTTTCGTCTCATTGTATTGAAGGCTCTTGGAAATGAGCCTCAAATATAGTCACTAGATCTTGGAGAAAAAATCACATTAGAAATTATTTCAAAAATTGTAATGTAGATTTTAAGAAGCCATAAATTGATTGGGGTTGTGGCGTTATGCATGTTAGGCCCTTTAACCTCATATTTATTTGGTGACCAACTTCTTAGATTTGACATGTGAAAAGAGGAATAGAGGATTGAAAGACTTTAAACCTCTTTTGTAGGTTTAACACCCTCATTTTTAACCCTTGAATGTGAAGGCGGATGTTTTGCGTCCAATGGATGATATAAAATCAATCTGTGTAGGACAAAAGTGCAACTATTCATCTTAGGAATTTTGTGTAAAATGGGGAAATCTTCAATAGTACTTTGAAGGTTGTCTACAAGGTGAAAATTTGTGCAAGAATTTTGAAGTTGTATCAAACTTTGAGTGCACTTCTTGACATCAACCCAGGACATCAACAATTTCAATATTTATGGAATCAATATGAATATTAACTTATTTTTTTTGAGTATATAACATATAATGCGCCGTATCTACCTAAAAAGATGTTTATGGACAAATTGTGTTATTTGGATGATAAAGGCCTTTCAATTTTACAATGCAAATGCGATGATTTTCATCTTTGTTTTTTCTTAGGCTTTTTAGATTTTTGATGGCTATTCCATAAAATGAGCACACTAAATTTATGTCATTTATACTATTTTGGATTAATATAAGGCATAAACTCCACAATAAGAGTTGAGAATTTAACAATGTATAGTATACTTTGGCCAATAAATAGAATTCTCTTTGATTTGAATTCATTCAAGCAATAACTAAAGGAAAACAAGTCTAAATTGTGCTTTAATGACCAGCATCAACTCTAGTTTATGTTTTGTTTAAAACTTCAAAAAATCCTTAAAGAAGTGATTTTTTATTGAGGATTCATATCAATAGCTAGTAAATCTACATATAAAAAGACATTGAAATTTGAATTATACAACAATATATACCTATGGTAAAGTTTTTAGAATTTCAAATGTTGTACTCTATAGCAATTTTTCCCCAAATTCTTCAAAAGTTTGTAATAATTTCAAATTTGTAATGTCGTATACTTGTATTTGATAAAATGACATGTTTCATTACATCAAATTTCACTAAATCTAAAAAGATGACACTTAATGTAATTTGGATGATTTTAATGATTACTTTTATTTATACATTTGGTTGAACTATACTTTTAGTAAAATGTGTCGAACTGTTTTTTAGCCTAGATTGTTTCATAGATTGCAACAAATATGCGTTCAAAAGTAATGGCAAGAATTCATTGCTTGTGTAGTTGCTTGACTGCTTGCCCAATTGCTTGCCCTCTCTATTAAGACATAGTGCAAGCTGCTTATAAATTTTAAGCTCCATAACTTGTGATCTAGGCATCCAATTGGAAAAAAATTATATTCTAACAAAGCCAATCCAAGTGCGCATTTATGGTAAGGATTTCACTTTCATTTGTTCAAAAATGGGGTTGTGTAAACCTAACCAAACTTCTTATTGTCCTTTGGAAATTAAGTAGGGAAAAAATTGTATTTTCACAGAATTGTTTTTGGAAATATCCAACACTATTCATAGAAATGAGTTAAAGCAACTAATTTCAACTCAAATCAAATGAGTTTCAATAAATGGTATTAGACATTCCCTCCTAGGGATATTTTTTGACTTTCCTACATAAGAAAGTGACAAATCCACAAATCACCGTGTACTACATTTTGGTAGTTTTTGTTCTTTAAGCTAATAAAACATTTTTTTTCTTCTCTAATTTGAATCCAACTAATGAAATGACACTTATCATTTTATCAATTCTGATCACTACTTTGATTTCAAAATTTGAAAAATTCCTAAAAATTGAATATTTCATTGCAATTTAAACTTTGGACCTACTACCATAAAGTGTTAATTTTCTAATATAAGATTGTCATGGTAAATGTTATTAGACCATGATGTTCTACGCTACAATAAACATCTATCTAAAAATCAGATGATTTTTTAAGCATATGTTGTATTTGATATGATTTTTTTCTCACTTCCATTCAAAACTTCATAGTAATTTCAAAATTCCACAAAAAAAAATTTTGATTTTCTTTTGAATTATTGGAGACGTGTATTTACATTTAAAAAAAATAAGTACCACAAATTTCAATCATATATGCTTGCAAAATGGTAAAGAGAAGAACTTTGAAGTTTGAAAAGTGGTCATCAGCTGTCCCTTCAGGGTTGACCATCTGCATGCCAAAAACACACATTCTCTTCAATTGATTTCTCAAAGTCTGCCACCAAAGTACTCTATCCATAAAGCGATCACGTAAGCTTTGAAACTGAATTTTGTGCAGGAAAAACATCTTGAAATATTTTTTAGTAAATTTTCTTCAAAAGACAAGTGGAAATGACATCTAACCTAAGTTATTTCATATTTTTTGGAACTTTGTGGAATTAGTTATGAAATTTTGAAGTAGAAATGCCATTGGTTCCAAAAGCGACCACCTCCTAGAATGTACACAGTTTGTACATTTTGGTACATTGAAGAAAACAAACTGTACCTCTGCTTTCGGTTCAAAATGCCCGGTCGAAATTCCAGCCTCCTGCCATATGATAATATGAAAGAAGTACAGTAGAAGAATTTAATCCTACTACCGGTAGTAAGTCAAAACTTCTATTGAAGGTACACTGGTTTATCCTACTTGGTTACGTGATCTACAAATTGACCAAAGCCACACTATTTTGCAGATATGACTAATTTTGGAAGTGACACCATTTTGCCGGTAACACGAATTTTTGTAGGTAAAACTAGTTTTCCCTATAAGAAAAAGCAGTGTCGTTCGACAGACTGTACGTGTCACTGCCTACACTAAATCCTGTACAAGATTCAAGGGCATCATGTGGCAGCACCCTAGTGGCCTAGTCCACAAGCCTCAGCTCCTTGTCGGCAGCCGGACGCATCTCCGAAGTCGAAATTGGGGCACGAGCGTTCCCATCCATGGCCGAATTGGTAGCGATGGAACAATCAGCTGATTTCAAGCTACCGCGGCACTTTCTTCATCTCTGCAGCGGACTTGTGACAACTCCAGGCCTGCCTCCAAATTTGCCTCCAAATCTGCAGCCAAACCACGTTCAATCGAACATTGGAAAACAGAGGACTTCATGTGGTGGCTAAAATCAAACTTGCTTTCGAGCCTCTCAGCCTCTCGATCGAGCTCCAAGCAATTTGCTCACCGACTTGCTCACCAATTGCAGCTTCATTGTTGGAGATGGCCCTCGGCGCATCTGACCGCACTTCGCCCAACGCCGCATTGTGGGTGCTTCCACTGCCATCCTCGGTTAATCCTCTCCAGGCTGCGGTGTTTTCAATGCAGCCCCAGATGCAAGCTCCAACCAAAAACACAAGAAGCGGCACCACCGTGATTTTGAGCCACTCCGAAATGCGCTCTCCTCTGCTGACAATTTCACACAGCATCAAAAATTAGGTCTCCGATCCACAGAGTAACTCTCCGATCCACAGCGTAACACATCAAATTTGGACAAGGAATGAAACTTCAAATCAAATTCGTCAACTAAGCTGGAGAAATTTCTCAATTTCGGCACTTTCAGAGAAGGCCACCAGGAAACATATCTCTGGTGTCCTCCAAATACATTTTGGACGATGTGAGTTGCGCCAGTTACAACAAAAATTGAACGAATTCGGCACTTACATAGCGGTAGGTTCTACAGAAGCAATGGGGCTGGCCGCCAATAAAGCCCTCGCCGAAGCTGCTGACCAGGCCATTCGGACAATCTAGAAGCAATTGAGCGCTTAGTCGAATTCTGCAACGCAAAGAACAGACTGAGTCGGCATGTTGGAATATATAAGCACTTCTAATTCAGTACGAGACTGCATCGATCAGCCAAGGTCGAGAGCGCTAGCTCCCCACCTACCTAGTGAACAAAACAGCAATTCCTCGTGACTATACAGAAGTTCGACACCATTCTTGCCTAGAACTAGTTACCGATCCCCACGTCCTAGACTCTAGCTGATTTAATTGAATGTCCTGGTTATGGTGTCTTCAGATTGTGGTGTATAATGGAACCTTTGAAGGTTTTTAGTACTGTTTTCTACCCAAAAATCCGAATTTGAAGCTCAAAATTGAGATGCAAGGACTTATACTAAAGTTATAGAGGCCCACGAAGAGATTTTCTAAAAATAGTAATCTGTCCACTCTCCACATGTGCTCAAAGTGCACTACCTTTGCACAAGTGTAAATAACTCAATTTTTTTTCCCCAAAGCTAAAAATTGTTGAGAAGAAGAATCTACAAGTGAGGAAAAATGAATTTTTTTGGAGAATTTTTTGAATTTTTTTACTATTTACAAAAAAATATCACATCAAAGTGTTCATTTTCTTGGTATTTTCCATCACTCTTTGAGTGTGCATAACTTTTGGAAGTGAATTTTCCTAGGTCTGAATTTTCACACATGTAATTTTTCGAATGCTTTACAAATTATCAATATTTTATTTCATTTTTGAAAATTTTATTCCAAAAGTCACAGTACTCGAGTACTAAAGCCATTTTGATCCAAAAACGACAGGTGTTTCTTGCAACTACCCATTGTACTTCACTTGTCTAAGATCAGGTGGTAAAAATCTCATGAAGTTTGACCACATGGAATGAAAGAAATGAACATTCAAAGTTGGAAAAAATTAGTTTTTTAAATGCCGGCTAACAATTTCAAATGACTTCAACGGCCCTTTGTCACTTTGTGGAATTTTTTTGCACTAAAGACTTTGAATTTAAATTTTTGGTGTTGAAGAACTAAGTTGAGAGTCTAGGATAAAAGTTTTAAGAAAAAAAACTTGATTTCCATTCTTTGAAAAATTGTTGACTAGAAGTAAGATCAAGATTGAACAAAAAAACAAAATCGCTAATAGCTCTAGGATGGGATGGAAACACAATAATTCCAATGGTGAGATTGTTCTTGCAAGCAAAATTAACCGTGCGAAACAATTTTTTTTGAAAACTTGTAGAAAATGCATTCAGAAATGAAATTTGTAAGTTATTTTTTCAAGAAGAAGCTCTAATTGTCCAAAAAATAAGATTGTCCATAACTTTCACATAATATATCCAAATGCAATGAATCAAAGCTTCCCATGTGTACAAAATTACAATCTACAAGAAATTAATTTTTTCAATTTTCTTTCAATTTTTTTGTGTGAGATGGATTTTGTCTTAATGCACCTAAAATAATGACTTTTTGTGCCATAACTTTTTTTTCTCAATCACCAATTGAAATAAAAACTATATTCCCATAAACGTAATGTATTTTCCTATCTTCACAAAAAAAATTTAGAAAATCATGATAAATATTGAGACCGTAACGGCATGCCCGAAATCCATTTCGTCCCCCAAGGGGACAATGGGACTTTAGGGGTTGATGCAAGTTGTCTACATGCTTGAATTTTTTTGAATCATTCGGAATTGTACATATAGAAAAAAAAATAGTAAGTAGAAAGGGGTAGAAAATTACCCATGTAGTCAAAAGTTATGAAAATTGTTATCCGTTAAAGATATCCCTTGTGCGCATGCTTTGTAAAAATTTGAAAGAAAAAAAATAAAAACTCTTTTTGTAGTGAGCTGCCCAAATTTTCTGTGTTGCCAAAAAAGACAGCTTGGCCCTTTAGGGTTTTAAAGCTGGTGATGGTCAAATTCCTCCTATTCATTTTGAAGAAATAGTGACACACAAGCTTCAGATTGGATTATTTTTCATAACCCCTCCAATATTTTTCCTATTTTATTTGGGGGGTATGAAAAATATAATCCAATTTGAAAATAACCTCAAAATCCCTATACCCCCTCAATCTTATATTTTCGAAAATGAACTTGTTTGACAATCGATATGGATTAATTGATTTTCATATTAATTTCTATATCCGTGTGTGTATATATATATATATTTATATACTAGTATTTGTATCCCAATATACCGTATCCTCATATTCGTATCAAGATCAACGACAAGGAAGGGGGGAGGTTAATTTTTAAGAAAAAAAATCAATGGGCTGTGCTTTTTTCAAGAGAGGGGGGCTAATGCAAACCGGGAGGTGTATCCTCTCTTTTCAGTGGACATTAACGTYTTCTACCATAACATTCTTAACTTTCATGAAGGGGGTCCTTTTCGCTCTCCAAAACTGCCCCCAACAACCAGTCAGCATGTCCAAATCTGACAGCCCACTCTCTCCCAACCACGCCAGCCAATGAAATTGCTTCTATTATAACCTTAATCCTCCCCCCAGGTATATAGCGGAGGATTATACCTCCACCTGGGGGGAGGATACACACCCAGTTAAGAAAGTTATGATTTCCCTTTTCTGTTTTTTGAAACTATGTACTTCACTTTTCACTTTGTCAACTGGTTACCATGGCTAGTGTGACCCTTGGCATGGAACTCCTGATTTCTATTGAGTATTATAGTATCGTAGAGCATCTAAATAACTAAAAAGATGTAGATTTAATTCTTGCAATGAAGAGTGTGTTAAGATAGGTTTATTGGCTATGGCACATGAATACACGTCTTTATATGTGCTAAAAAAATGCAAGAAAAAATTACTTAATTGATAAATAAATATTATCCCCTAAAGGACCAAACTGCATTTTTTGGTAACATAGCAATTTTGGGCAGCTCACTACAAATGGAGTTTTTAATTTTTTYYCTTTGAAATTTTCACACAATATGTGTCCGAGGAGTTGATATAGGGCTCAACAATTTTCAAGACTTTTGACTACATGGTTAAAAAATTATTGCAAGATATGTACTTTTCTTTGATCTTCGCGCAATTCAAGGTAGGTCTTGAAAAAATGACTTTTTTCAGAAATAAAAATTTGAAATTGGTTTTCTAGATACATATATACATGAAAAGCTTTGAACCACTCCATTTTGATCAACGAGTCAAAAGTTATGAAGAGTTTTTGTTTGTGGGCAATCATGGAATCTTTACGCTAAAATAACCTTTGAAGCCCTTTATTTAACTCATTTTTTCATTTTTCAATAATGTTGAAAAAAATAAAAACTTTGGGTGTAGATTGTTTATTACAACATTTAAACCATTGGAATTGGCATTTTTCAATTTCATAGATAATTTGTTAACAATTTAGTATTTTGAATCATTCTATACTTCTTTCTACTTACTATTTTTTTCCTACATGTTGTACAATTCCAAATGAATTGAAAATTGTGAAGAGTGTTGCCAACTTGACCTAAAGAATGAATCCAAAGAGTTTCAACCATTTTGGACATTCTTTCATACAAATGTCAAATGTGGCCTTTTGAAGTGCAGCTGCCCGGATTTTAGTGAGGGACAAAAAAAGGATTTTTTTCACTGTAAAAGCAAATATCTTGCAATCCACATGGTGGAAAAATCTGAAATTTTAGCCACATCTTTCCAAAGGAGTTTACTACAAGAAATGGTCCCAAAATCCTTTGTCTATAGTTTTCTAAGGGGGGTTTGCAAATATTTTTTTGAAAGTAGGGGAATATGTGTGTCTATCTAGGAATATAATTTTCAAAAACAAGAGTGATTGGTCATGTCGACAAGGAATGGGGGAGAATCTAATAGGCTTTGCGTGCTCAACGCAAGGATTGAAAGACAATCAATACATTACCAATGATATTTATTGTTACAGCCGTGAATGACTTTAAAACGTTGTAGGTTATTATCCTTGAATAATTATATTTGCAAATATCAATATTTTTKATTATAAATATATATAGAATTCCATTTGTAGTGAGCTGCCCAAGATCACTATGTTGCCAAAAAAAATGCAATTTGGGCATTTAGGGGTTCAAATAGTTTCATTGTACTCCCTATCATATAGTTGAGTGCAATTGACCGAACTCTCTTCTTATTTGTGCTCCACGCTCGCACTATGGTCATGCCAAGGATGCATGGACACGTGCTTAGGGTCTCTGATCCATCAAGAGGCTCCGATGTTGGAAGAACGGCTCTTCACCAGGTCGCCCTTTCCGGTTCCAAACATGTAACCATGACTTCATAATTTTATATCCTTTGAATTTGTAGAAACGCATTTTATATGGGATTTTATATTTCTTCATTCTTGCATTAAAGAAAATTTGACCCTTGCGAAGCGCTGTTTGACTTTCGGCCAATGTGCAAATCCAAGAGAAAAATAAATTATTTTTAATATTAATTAAAAAGAAAAAATAGTCTCAAATCATGTGTGGCAAAAGTCGGAGATGATCTATGAGGTCTTTTCTTTTTTATTGCACATTCTCATGCACTCAAACAATTCCATGTAGCAAAAAGATTTYCTCTATTGTCATTTGGCTAAATTGTAGCTTGTAAAAGCAATTGGCATGGAAATGCAAAATTATATGTAGTACAATAGAATATCAAAGTGAATTGAAGGATAATATAGATTACAACTCTTGTCAATGAAAAATGTATTCAAGGAGTTCTATTGACCTTATTACATGAATGTTGGTCTCTATGTATGTGTCAAAAACTGAAAGTAACAACTTTATTAYTTATAATAATTGATAAGTAAATCTTAACCAATAGTCTGGAACTATTAGTAAAATTGTTATTGTTGAATGAAGCTTTGTCCAGTTCTCACTCATTAAACTTTAGTCATTCATACCAATATTGTTGCTYTGCAATCCTATTGTTGTATGGAAAAAATGATGAATTTATCCTTTATTTATTTACGATTAAACACGCCTAGCATCAATGAAGCAACAGCTCACTTTTATTTGTTGTACACCCACATGCACATATTTTAACTTTAGAATGAATAATAWAAACCCACTACAACAAAGTGAACAAACTCAATTGTCCATGATTCAATAAGTTCTATTTATCTACTAATTAWATTTWAGTCATAATMATTTTAATTTTCAAAGGTAAAATCACATATCTATTATAAGTTACAAAATTTTCATTTCTTTGTGAAAATTCAAAACAACAAAAAGTTTTGAAGAAAAATTGAAGAAAATTCAAATCAAGTATAAAGTTTGTTGATAAATTCTAAGGAYTGGTACTCATTGTGGTGAATTTCATATTGTAGAAAAGAAAATTTTAAAGCAAAATTTTTCATTATTCATAGTTTAAAAATTAATTGGCCATAATTACAAGTTTGAAGTTCAAATTGCAATATAATATTCACTTTTAGAATTTTTAGAATTTCAAAGTAGAATGAAACCAAATACACTATAAGGTGATTCATGGCACATACATCCAAAAATTCATATAAAAATATGCAAGACACTTAACAAGTCCCTTTATGCCCATCATCAACTGTTTAGGTGTTGTAGCAAATTTTTAGGTGCTGCATAGTTCATTGGGGGTGCACTCATTTTTGCCATTTAGAAACCATGAGTGACCAAAACTTAAGACCCCCATATTATATCCTAAAACTTAAAWAAATAAATAAAAATAGGAATAGAATTTCCTACACTAGAAGAAAACCGCGTTAGATTAAAGAAAAAACAACATATGGTTTATGTTGAAAACCATGTTGAAAATGCAGTGAAAACCAAGAGAAACATAGACATTGTAGAATCCAACATAGATTTTGCGTTTCCTTATGTTGTAATACAATTCACAGTGTTTTCAACCTGGTTTTCAAAATAAACCATATGATGTTTTTTGTTTAATCTAACGCAGTTTTGGGGGAATCCAACGCAGATTTTGGGCAGCCCAACGCGGGTTTTTTCTAGTGCTACTTTGAAACTTTATATTTTGACTTGTTGATATTTTTATTTGTTGATAATAATTAGTTACAAATTTTTGAAGTAATTGGATACTCTCTAAAGCTGAAAATAACTTTCACACCCCTATAGTATATCCTAAATTCTTTTTTAAAGAATGAACAAAAAATTCCTAAAAATAGCTCTCAATCGAAAGCTCACTTTGAGATGAATATTGATGCATTGGTCATCTAAATGTGCTCTCAATAAAATTTTGAGTTGAAAAACATGCCATTTTAGTTCATTTCAATTTCTTCTATAAATCATTTCATATTCTATTTGAATTGGAAATTTTGGCAATAGAATCCTATAGTCATTATCAAAGAATCCTATAGTGTTTAAAATTTGAGGTTGAAATTATCATTTATTAGAAACCACTTGGTTGCTCATGGTTTCTAATTGGCAAAAATGAGTGCACCCCTCGTGGCATAGTTTAACTTCCCACCGTTTAACATTTGGCGGTCCACAATCTTAAGCCCGCCTTTTCCCCACGGTAATAGGCCCGTCCTATAACGGTTAACCTCTTGTTTTTTCGGGGGACAAATGGGATTTCAGGTAGGTACCTATGATTTTTATTTATGTCATGATTTTTCAAAACTTTTTCTGTAGATAGAAAAACTGACTAGCTTCGTGGGTATATAATTTTTCTTCAATCGATGGGTGGGAACAAAAATTACACCCAAATAAGCTCAAAATAGGGGGTAGCCAAAAAAAATTAATTCAAATTTTTAAAATTTTTTTTCTCCTCATAGATTATATTTTTGCCTACAAAGAAAGATTTAATTCATTCCATTTGGATTTTTTATGAGAAAGTTACGGACAATTTTGTTTTAAGGCAATCTAAGCATCTTTTTGAAAAAATAAGTTGTAGGTATTTTTTCCTAGACTCTAGACTCAATATTCCATCACGTAGATATAAAGCTCAAAACCGTGTATGCAAAAAATTAAAGTTAAGAAGGTTCAAAGTGAAATAATCTAGTCCCGCAGTGTGATGAAAAACTTGTTTTTTTTTCACTTTAAACAAAGGTAAAGTGAAATCTATGCGGTCAAAATTTCTGAAATTTTTACAATATATTATCATACTAGTTAGGTGTAAGATTCTACGGTTAGATGTGAGAAAAAAACAATTAAATTTTTTTTTTACTCTTTGCTATCAAAATGGCAATTTGGAGTGTTTTTCGCAAAAAAAAGGCCTTGGTCCTTTAGGGGTTAAAGGAACAAATGGCACTAGAGCTTGAAACTGTGAAATGTTATGCAGATTTGAAGTAATTATAAGTTGCTTCCATACGGTAGGGGATCCCCAAAGCGCTTGGCCTCTGAATGCATTTTGCTTTGTCAATGCACCAGCAATGTATAAATAAATTAGTGTGCATTTTAGTGAAGGACACTTTTTAGAGGTGCATTTTAACCTAATCCCTAAAGGACCAACATGCGTTTTTTTGGCAACATTGAAATTTTGGGCAGGTACGTGTGACCGGAGATTTGCATATTTTGGGCTGAAATTTTAATAGAATGTGGGGACAAGGAATATCTTTCATATGCACAAATTTCATGACATTCGGAAATATGAGTAAAACGTTATTATAATATGTTGTTTGTTTCTCAACTTGAGTAGTCTGGGCAGATCTGAAAAAATCACTTTTTTAAGAAATTAAGGAACAGGAATTCGGATACTAAGTTAAGCCTTCACTCAGTTCAGTTTACTTACTTGTAATGGCGCACGTACAGTTTGACAATTACAATTACAAGTTGAGTTTGATGAGTGACGCTGCCATATCTGTTCAGTCCCCGAGCATGCCATGCGGCCTCACGTCAGGATTCTCTTCTTGAGATGCAGATGGCAACAAGGTTTACGACACCCGACAGGATTAATTTTGTACCGGTTCGCTTAACCCTAAAAAGCTTCTGTCAAGGGCCTTGCAGCACAATGGGTTTGAACGAATACCCTAAATGTCCAAGTCCCTTCTTTGTGAACAATCATGCTAGTTTGAGCTAAATTATAAACAAAAAAGCCAAAGTTCTGACAACTTACACCAACTTTTTCAAATTGAGGTCATGAAAAAAAATACTACCTCCGTCCCATAATAAATATAGTTTTTTTTAAATTAYCACATGAGTTGTTCCTATTCTTAGAAGCTCATGTAGTTATTGTAGATTCTACTAAGTCCCATTAGGTATGAAAGAATGAAAGTCAACAATTAAGTTGTGCATGTTGAAAACAAGCAATGAAATTGAATTTTTTTTGCCCTTTTTGGAATTGCTTCAATGGTGATGATTTTTATCATTTTTTGAGTATTGTTGGTGGAGTGACGTCCATTGACATCCTTTCTATTCAATTTTGACAATGACCTGTGATTCAATTCCAAAAAACTCTCCAAAAACTCCAAAACTCTAAAATTTATTATTAACAATTTTTGTATAATTGTGGGTTGAAATCTTTGCCTTTGGTTGGCTAGAGGGTTGCATTCTGATTCCGTTCGCAATGATCAAATTGCTATATAGTCTTTGGAGCCTAGAACTATGGATTCTTTTGCTTCATGGAATTCAAAATAGCTTTAGTTGTTGTCCATCAAGTTGCAGAGAGCCAATTTTAATTTTAATTCGGGACAAGTATATTTAGAAACCCTAGATTTATTTTGAGACGGAGGGAGTATGAGATTAACCTCTAAGGGTCTATGTTCAAGTAAGTTCCTATAATTTTACATACTTGAATTTCAACTCAATTCTTGAATATTAATTTAAAATTCAAAAATTAATCTGTAGTGCAAATTTTTAGATTAAGAAGACTGAAGTCAAAAATTGTTAGAGAAAGAATGGGGCCTGAAGAGGGGTGCCAAATAGCTAATAAGGCCTTGGTTTATTATGGGTAAAAGAAGATAACATGTATAACCACAAATAATTTATTATTTTTCAAAATTTGCTCTACAATATTTGAAAAATGAACTTCTATTGTGATTTTTTTTCCAAGATCTAGTGTATTTGAGGCCCATTTTTAAAAGCCATCAACACTAAAAAATCAAGATTTACAATGGATACCTTTGCACAAAAATTTGAATAGAAGATTCATAAAYATTTATTATGTTCAAGACTAAATTTTTGTTGCTAAAAACATACTTTAAAGGATATTCTACTAAAAATAAATAAACTAATAATTTGGTAAGGTTTATTTCACTTTAGAGTCTTAGAGCATCTTCAATGTAAATTTAGTATAACTTGCCACAAAAACAATAGTTAAAGAGAGTGTGTTTGGTTGAAGAGAGAAAAATAAGGTCCATTGTGAYCTACATTTGACTCATCACTTTGAAGTGTGTGTCAACAATCTTTCCTCCGAGGGCGATTTTTGTTTCTTGCCAAGCCCTTCAAGCAAACCAATTAATCATATATTAAGTGCAATCATAACGTTTTTTTCACTTCTTACAATTAGTCCACGATTGTTCTTGATTGATAATGACATAATTTGAAGCCATGGATGTCACTGGATTAGGTATTTTAGTTAGATCATTTTGAAATAACCTATAATGTTGATAGGTTGAAAGATTCAATCCATTAAATGATTTTTTTAAATTCAAGAGCATTGAGATATTTTGGATATTTTAGGTTACATGTGGTCAAATAATACGTTTGTTTTGAAGATGCAATTATTGACACCCTAATTTGGTGCCTTGGGCATATTAAGTAGATTCCTTGCAATGTTTTTTCCCCATTTTTGCTCTCAATTAGCTACCATTACTAGCATGACCAAAATATGGACCTACAAAATTATATGGAGTCAAAAAATAAAGCCTCTAGGTAGAGGGATAGCCATATAGTTTATATTTTCATCAATGAGAAGTATATTGGAGTGGTTTTCTAACTTTGCTACATGGACATCAATCTCTCCATATGTGGTCACAACAAACATCTAATAAATAGTTAATTGATAAGCAAATATTCACCTATAATATGGAATTGATTAAAATGCTATTGTTGATTAAAGCATTGAACACTATATTTGTTGAATTTGGGACTTTCCAAAATTTTCAAAGCTACATTAACTTATCCCTTAAGTTCCATGACTAATTTCATCAAGAATGCTCCAAAACTGCCATTTTAAGTACAAGTACCAATTTTTATATCTTTTTCTTGACACATATAACTACAAGAACTCATTGTATGCGGACTTATAAACGTGTGGTACAAATTTCAATCTCATATTTTTTAGAGTCAAGTGAATAGGTCAGTTGTGGACTCTTTTTTGTTCCATTTGATTGATCATTCCATTTGATTGATCATTCCATTTGATTGATCATTCGACCAACACATGCAATGCTCTTCAATGATTCTCATGACATTATTTATGACCTCATGCAAATTATATTCTTCACAATATGATCAATTGAAACCTAGAGTCTATTGATCTTATGGGTTAAAGCAAGTCACTCCCCATTTCCAGTTCGAATAAATTTGCAACTTTGTGTGATAATTATGCTCCAGATGAGAGTTTAAAGTCCATGAGACTCTTTAAATTAGAATAAGATGAATTGTTATTGTTTAGAACTGTTGGAGTAAGAGGTTGCCATCTTATGGTAATACAACCACATCAGAATATCAGAACAGACTCCTTCAGAATAATTGAGTCAAAGTTATGGTCGTATTTGATAAAATGATATGTTTCAAAGCACTAAAATTCAGGCAAACTAACAAATGCMAAGAGCTCTGAAATAAAACTAGAACTGGTATGGATCTGCGTTTCCAGTTGGGTCTCGTCTGAATTCTGTCATTTTAACAATTATGAAATTATTTCCATCACCATCAGTGAATGACAAAGGAATGAGAGCAATCCTAAGTTAGCAAATTTGGTCAGGAGTACCATTCACTTCCTTCTTACTTAGTCGTCCACAGATTGAGATAAAAAAAGCCATACACTTTAATTTCAAGGTTCCAAGTATCTGCCTCAAGGTATCTTGTGCCACATCATAACAAACGCAGAAAAGGTGGCAGCTGCTCAAGGTCCGATGACGGAAGAAGTATGTCGTCCTTGTGGGTTCTCCGTGTGCTGCGTCCGACGATGACGAAGATTGTCGAAGTATTTCGTTGCTCCGATGACGGACCTGGAAATGTTGAAGTTGCCAGCCAGTCGTGCAGGAAAGTACTGTAGTTTTGGACTCTCCGAAGGTGCAGCTGAAACTGGATTTTATCGCATCAATGGGCGGTGCCACCTCCGTTGTCGGATGAATGGAGGTGGCATCAGTTTGGAGTGGTGGAGTACTCGAATTTGAAACGTTCAAAAATGTTGTAATTGMCGTGTGACAACCGACAAGCCCAAACTTGACCCAGATTGGCAAAATCGTCAGTAAATCACCACAACATGACCCCACCACGTGACCCTGACTGGGCTGACGAAGACTCCGATGACGGAAGTAGAAGCGGGGCGGAGCGAGGTGTCCTCAAGTTTCTGGAGTCCTGAAATTCTTCACAGATTTGAGACTTCCGACGACGGAAGAAGCGCGCTTCAAGTGTTCCGGCCTTTCATGTACCGCCGACTGACTTCAAGGACGATTACATCATCACATCATCACATCATGGTGGCGGACTTTCCATCAGCTCACTCCGACATCGGAGACTCGAGAGTCTCGATCAGGGCTTTTTTTTTGTTGGCTTTTTGGTGCCAGATTGCACTAGAAAAAATAATTTGGCTAAAAAACGCCAAAAATAATGGCAAAAACCTTCGATGAAATCGCCAAACAACTTTGGATTTTATGAAAATCGTAGATGAAATCGCCAGATTTTGGATGAAAACCATACTATACATCCAATAAGTGGATGAATGTTGTAATTTGGAGCACCATTGTAACATTTAATATCGCCACTGTGGCACTTTGTAAAAAATGAAAAAAAAAAGACTGTCGATGGCGTGTGGGAGACTGCCAGCTTTTCTGAACCCTAATGATGGCTTCAGCGCGGGATTCGGGGGGCATTGTTGCACAATACAATACAGAAGCCTATGTACAGACTTTTACTCCGTTGTCGGACATTTCAAGAGGAAGTTTCGGACGACCCTCTCCCCCAGAGTCTGTACATAAGCTTCCTTTGTGAGCATTCGAGATGCTTCACGCTGCGATCTCCTACCTTGCGCTCTGGCCTCTCTCTCGGTGAGCCACAGCCTTGCTCTCTTGCTCGGCAGGCTTGTATGTTCATTATCCCTGTTGTTCTTGCTGTTAACTTTTGGCTTGATGGGCTATTGTCTCGCTTTTGCTCTTGTATTTTCTTATATAAGCTTGCTATTCTTGTTCTGAGCCGTCGTCCTTGCTCTTGATGAATTTTTGATGCATCTCCGTGCTGTTCCCTTCTGCTAGATAACCGTCGCCTTGAAGTAGCTGCTCTGATTCTAACGTAGGCTTCACTGCGATGCTCAGGACGGATATTCGGTCTGGTGGTGAGGCCGGTGAAACTTCTCGATCAATTTCGGTCTCTCGTTCTTGCCTTGACGATTATTAACTTTTCAAGCTCGCGACTCATTCGGACGAGCTACGCTCATTTCTTTGTGTTCTGTCCCAGTTGGTTTGCTGTTTCATCAGTGAGGCAAAAAGGGGGGTTTGAGGGAGCTCGCCTCTGCTTCCTGCCCAGCACGCCCTTGAAGGAACGTTGGTGCCACTTTCAGAATTTTGACAGCTGGACGGCAGAGCTCAGGTATTTATATATTCGACTCTATTTTGAATATTTTATTTCCGCTTGCAGTGACTCCAAGAATTTAATTGAGGTGGCCAGGTCGGTGATTCCTTGTTCCTTTGATAGCTGTCGTACAGGTGCCGGCAGTTTACATCAAAGACTCAGTAATGATTTGGATAAAATCTGGAGAAATTACCCGCATTTCTTCCCTCAAAATTTCCTGTAGGCTTGTAGCTAGACTGGTTTTTTATTCACAAATGTAGATGTTTTGTCGGTACCCACTATCATTTACTCAATGTGTTGTGGCATGTATTGTTCTTTAGCAGCCAGAATCCCTCTGCTTGCTGTATATATTATGAATAGTCCAGTTGTGGGCTTTGAATTGTTTCAAGGTATTATAAATTCCTCTCTCGTTCTCGGATCGATTCCTTTGGACTTGTGGAAGTCAAGAATTTTGGCAATGGTGGTTCTCAATATTCATTTGACAATAATGATATAGTGATGATATAGAATGTTACATTTGTTGTAATGAACACAATGAACATTGAACTTGTATGGAAGGTTTAGAGAAGTTGGTGTGTGCTCCCATATTTATGTTGAACATTTTTTGAATGCTAGGTCACATTGGAGCCTCATTGTCATTTGTCATCTCAGGAGCCTTGACCCAAGTTCACTTGGTAAGATTGCATTTTAGAGCTTTTGATGTGAATATATTCCTAGAGATGGTTTTGAGGATTCTTGTTCTAATACATGTTGATGTCTCTTGGTAGGTGAACTGAAGGACACCCCATGTATACTTCATTTGGACCCTTTTGAAGGGAAACATGAGTGCTATGAAGGTCAAGTGCGGAGGTGGGGTTTTGGGTTTGATCTTGTATTGGCAATTGCGTACATGGTTTTTTGCATGAATTGTTTTCTTGGCAAGCTTTTGGCAAGCTTTGGAAGTCATTCAATTTTAGTGGTCATTGGTCATATGATGGTTGTTGAATTCATGAGATGCAATGAATATTAGAGCTTGAAGGTATTGACAAAACGACCAAATTCCCTTATGGAAATGATAAGTGAAAATCTTTGGTTGTTGGTTTGGCTTAGGAAGTAAGAGATTGTTGCTACTCACAATGAATAAAGATGTTCTTTCTCATGTGCAGTTTTATATTACAAGCATGGGTGGAAAGAATGAGAATTGTAGAAAATGTCGATCTATTACATGTACTTGTTCAAATGAAATATGTTCRAGCTAAGGTATGGACAACCATGTCTTTTGCGTTTGTGTTGTCAATTGAGGTATTGTATGATGGATTTATGATTCTCTTTGTCTCACAAGATTAGGATTCGAGCACATATGATGGAATCCTCATTGTGAGATGCCTTGTGTCGTAGGTTCCACAACAAGACAACAACTACGATTGTGGTGTGTACATCTTACATTATATTGAAGTCTTTCTCTCAAACTCAACATTGCAACACTTGACCCTCTCTTCATGTGAAAGGGACATTTTCTTCACTAGTCCAAACTTTGGTGTGGAAGTTTTTAACAAGCGAGGTTGCATACAACAGCTCATCTTCAAACTTGTTGGAAAGGTACAAGTGCACAATGAGAGTCACTTAGGTCTTGAAGGGATGCATCAACAAGAAGTTGGATTGGTGTATCCTCCAAAGCATAATCAACGTAAAGGTTTGCCAAAACTTGTCAAAGAAGGAAAGAGCCAAAAATGGAAAGAGGTGGAGACTTTGATTTTGCTAGAATGCATGGTTGCCGGTGGCCGCTTCCATAGGGGAAAGAGGGGTGTTATGCATTGGGATCACATTGTTGAAGAAGTTCAGAAGAAGAAGAATGGTGGGCTTTCGAGGTCCAAGGAACAATGCCAAAATCGCTTTGACACTTTAAAGAAGGCTTACGAGAAATTGAATGCATATTGTGTGGAGATGCGCAAGGAGTTTTGTGATGTGATGGAGGATGAAAAGGAGTCCTTGAAGCTAGCGACACCATTAAAGAAGAAGCATGAAGTATGGTATAAGCATTTGCACACCATATGTAAGCAACGTCCACCTTTGAAAGGCAAATCTTCCAAGCGTCAAAAATTCAATGTAGATGGTGACATTGATGTGAGCAAGCATGTATCAAGTCCACTCCAACCATCACGACAAAGTTCACCATCTTTGTATCTACTTGGAAGTTCAAAATCCACAAATCCATCTTCAAGCCATTTTGTAAGTTTGGACTCATCCCTTGTGTTTGGTTTCAAGTATATGATCTTGTTGATGCAACAAAGGGAAATCCAAATTTAGTTACTATTGGCATTTGATGTACAGGTTGTCAAGGAATTCAATGGATTGAAAGTGGCATTGAAGTACACTTTCTTCAATTTGATTCAAGCTTGGGCATTTGGTGTGCTGTGCGGAGAGAGCATTTGGGAATTAAATTTCCAAGAACATTTGAGTTTGGAAGGTTTGTGCCGGCTGTTGGCAATTGTGCAAGACCAAAATCCCTTGGAGATCCGCAATCATGTAAGCTTTTGTTGGCAACGTGTGGCTTTTAAATTTCATTTTTAATCCTATTGGTTTTTTTAATGATCATTGAGAATGTTTAGTTTGGAACACACCATTAAGAGTGTATTCTACTACATGAATTCTCTTATTCATTTTGACAAAGATCATATCATAGAATGTATTTTTGCCACACCATATGATATGCTCATTTCTTGTATGAGCAATTATTCTAAGCTTGTTGAGTTGTTGTGTTGATTAGGTGTATCAACTACAAGCTCTTAAGTTGGTGACATGTGGTCATTTAGTTTCCTATTTGGATGGGTTCGGAAATTGTTGGATGGAGAAGAAATGGATTGAGATTTCAAATGTCAAGGTTTCCATGAAACTTAGGAGGAAAGTGTTGATTAATAATCCCGATTGGAACACTTTCCACGAATT